>JANSVA010245148.1:0-17391 GCA_025504915.1 Erythroxylum reticulatum
AGAGGAAGATTAGAGCTTCCATTAGAGTTAAGAAATTCATTAATTGGTGAAGATTCAAGGTAAGCTTATGTTAAATCATTTGGAATCCTAGGAAGGTTTTGGTTCTAAGAGTGTAAAAAATGTATGGGTTTCAGTATTCTAGGATCAATTCATACATGGGTTTCTTTGAGTTTCCTATTGGAGTTCTTTGGATGAGGTTTTTGTTAATATTGAAGGGAGGTAAGAGCAGCAAGAGGAGAGACATCCTTGATCAAGCTTTCAAGAAAGGAGATTCAAGGTGGGTTACTTTTTATAGTTGAATAATAAGCTACCAACATTTCTTTCAAGAAAATGGAAATAAATATCTTCAACTACTTCAAAAATGTAAATTTATTAATCCTTGAGAATGTGCTGCTTGTTTTACATATATATTTTGTTCGACATATGAAAATTATTTTTGAAAAGATATCAAGCTTAAGAAACCATGTTCCCGAAACATGTCTTTTTGGGCAATATGTTTTTCAGCTATGGAAATACATGTTATGTGGGTTTGTCGTGGTCACCTAAGTTAAGTCAAGTGTACTTTGACAAAAAGGCTTCTCCCGCCTGCCTGCTAGTGGCATGGAGCTCCTTCATGAACTCCCCTAAGTTCACGGCTACACAAGAACCTTATAGGAAATGTGTAGTACATTCTGTTTTGGATCCACTCGAACCGTTTTGATATGCTTATGTGCTCATGATAAATTGCCAAAATTGATGCACACATAATTTTCAATAACGTAAATTTCTACATTAGAAAGGACTTCTTAAATGGTTTTGCTTATTACCAATTGTAAATTGTTACCCAAGGGCTTAAGCTCACTCCCTTGTTTCCTCCCCTACATCAAGGTGATGAGAAAGATATCGAGTAGACAAGGGTCAAGGCATCACTACAATTTTTGTATATTTTGTATTTGAAGCAAATTTTGTAAAGAGAGGCTTTAGTCGCATTTTGAGCAAATTATGGATTATGTACCTTCTGTATTTTGGAACTTTAAGACATTAATGTATTGCGGCTTGAAATGCCCACTAAAGCTTTATAAGACTCTTATCTTTCCATGCAAATGGAATTATAATTACATTTTTTACCATGGCTCTCTTTTAAGTTTGTGCATTGCATTTTTAAGTTTCTATAAGGGAAAAGTTGTGTTCGGACTTCAAGGGAAGGTCTAAATTAATCCAGGCTGATTTAAGCATGTGTTCCCTCTAGGAAGTTGTAGGGCTTTCCTTTAGTTTTCTAACGATATATAACCTATAATTGTTAGACATCTGGGTTAAAAGTTGGGGTCCTTATAAGGGGAGATACTTAGGAGTGTAAGGATGCATCATCTGTATAGAGGTATCGTCTGTAAAGACGTATCGTCTCTGATGACGTCATTTTATCTGTGATGAAACCATTCGTCTTAAGAGTTTTATCCTCTGTGAAGACGCTTTTTCTTAAGAGATGTATCATCTGTGATGACGTCATTTGTCTTAAAAGATGCATCATCTATAAAGATGTATCATTTGTGATAATGTCATATCATCTGTAATGACATCATTCGTCTTAAGAGATGTATTGTCTGTAAAGATGTATCGTCTATGATGACAACATATCATCTGTAATGAAGTCATTTGTCTTAAGAGTTGTATCATCTGTAAAAATGCTTTGTCTTAAGAGCAGTATCATCTTAGGTTGACTTTTGCTTCATCTTAAGTTGATCGCCTGTATCGTCTTAAGTTGACTTTTGCTTCGTCTTAAGTTGACCGTACTACTTCGTCTATCGTTTCGCATTCGTCTGTCTTTCAGCTTTGTTTGCCTTTGTCATTCTTCTGTCTTTTAGCTTCGTCTGCCTTTACCATTTGTCTGTCTTTCAGCTTCGTCTGCCTTTACCATTCATCTATCATTTTGCTCCGTCTACTTCCTGCCTATGTGACCTAAACTTCTCCTTCTGTACACTATTCGTCTAATGCTATCGCTTGCTCCATTTTTGACCTTTCAGACAATAGAATCTACCTTCAAGGTCTTCATGGAAATTGTAGACCTCGAAGTCTTCTTTCAAGCCGTCCTAAGATGGTATTAATCCATTAGCCCAACTGATAGTTTTGCTAATTGCCTCAAGATAGGTGCTATAAGATTGAGGTTTTCCAAAATAAATATGTACTGAATAGAATAAGAGAGTTGTTTTGATGTTTTTCCTGGTGGGAGATCACCACCCTTGTGGAGTACACATTCGGATGTCACTTAGGATGTCAGACAAGTGAACCATGAGGGCGGGGTCCCAACAATGCCAACATCACCACAATACCCATAAATATTCTTACCTTTATTTTTTGTTCTTTTTACTTTTATTTTTTATTATACTTTTTATTTTTAATTATGTTTTTATGTTTCGTTTCCACATTAAGTACATTGTGATGTTTAAGTGTTAGGACATATATGCAATTACATATTACTTGTGTTTGTAAAGTTTGGATTTGCATTATGTTAGTTTCTAATTAGGTTGACATTGTGTGAACATTTGGTTGCATTATGTGTGTGCATTGTGTGAATATGAAGAGGGCGTAAATTGACCATAATTGGCTTACCTTTGACGTGGTCATTTAAATTGTAAAGGCATATTATCTTATAAAGTTTGTGTTCTAAGTGTCTTTGGGATGAATATGCATGTTAATTAGGATATGGCACCTATTCTTTCACTTTAGAATATTTACTTAGATACACTAATAATTACATTAATTTAAATTGGTAGGCATCATTGGTAACCTTTTATGGGAATGAATGACTAAGAGAAATAAGATAGGCTAAGAAATTGAAAAAAATGTGTTAAATAAAATTCCTATTTCACTGAACTTTTTTAAGGAAATTGGGTTAAGAATAGAGCTGGTAGCCAATTGAGAGCTATAATATAGTTGAGTAATTAGGGATTCATGATAAAATATATGTCTTCACTTCAAAAGGCTAGCTGACACTCTAACCAAACTAAATAAAAAATGCAACCTAATTAAGTAACTGAGGGATATTCATGACAAGGTGTTTGTCTTCATATCAAAAGACTAGGTGATCTTTAAATTAAATATAAAAAGATGGTGCTTGTAATAAAATTAAAACAATAGATCTTTTTGAATGAAAGGATACTTAATGATAGTTAACCTCTTTAATTGATCAATAATAACAAGTATATGCTTATAAGTGTCCTAGGTGTATGAGTAGGATATCAATATTTTGATTTGTTTGTGTATTCAAATTAAAACACTTAAACATGAATGGAATAAGATAATGTGTTGGAATTCTTTGAGTGCTTAATGTTTGACGCTAAGTTAATTCCATAAGATTTGATGCCATTGAACCATTATAGTATAGTTGCTTGATTATTTTTTTTTAGTTTTGTGGTTTTAGTTTTGCTTGGGGATAAGTAAAAATTTAAATGTGGGGACGTTTCATCAATAATTAATTGATTATATTTATATACCTATATTTAATGTGTTTTGCATGTTACTTAAGAATTTTAGGGTATTTATGGTACTTATTCTACTTTAACTATAGTTTTAGGTGATAATTCCCTTCATATACCAAAAAGAGAAGGATTTGGGTGAAATCATGGCATGGAATGAAATAATTAAAGCAACCTTAGACTTACACAACCGTGTAAGTGACTGTGTATAATCCATAAAACCTATTTTTTACTATAAAAGGATATTATGAAGGCTATAACAAAGGGGCCAGACTTATGAGTCGTCAAAGACACCAAAAGAGGAAATAAAAACACAATAAGGAGACTGCATATCCCAAAGATAAAATGTGGAAACATCAAGATTAACCTTAACTTTACAGATTTTCCAGATCAAGGCTTCAAGTTGATTTCATTCTCTTCTCTTTTTCTATTTCATTGCCTTGTATGCCAAATTTGATTTGTTGTATTTTGAGCTTGATTATTGATTGTTAAATCTATATTAGGGTTTTACCCTTAACTTGTTTCGTATAATTTTACCTTTTTGAATTCAATACATTACTGCTTTGTGATTTTTTTTATACTTATACTTGATTTGAATCAAGTTATCTATGTTAAGTTGCTAAATGAGAGTTGGTCCCTTAATAGACTTAAAAGTATCATGTTAATAAGCAATTGAAGATAGATCTTAACTCTAAGTTAATTATCCTTTGTATTGCTTCAAATCCAATTAAGTAGGTAAGAGTAGTTTTAAGAAATCAAGAGATTGCAACTTAACTTTAGTCTATTTTAGTTAGGATTACTAGATTAGATCTTAAGAGAGGGTAATCAAAACCTTTGGATATCTTGGATCAAGCATAGTTGAATTCACAAGGTGAAGGGAAGACAAAACAAGGATAAAATAATCCACAAGTTTCCAACATCTAGTAACTTCAATTTCATTATTATAGTTTACATTATCAATCTTCAAATTTTGTTAGTTTACTTTAATTTGTAGTTAATTCATCGTTTTTCACTTTATACAAAGAACAATTCAAATTATTATGTGATTATATTCAATCATTGTGGGATTAATATCAGTTGTACTACAAGATACGACTGATATAATTTTGGTATAGTATAAAACAAGCACACACATGACACTTTATTTGTTTACATTTTCAAACAAATGATGTATTTTGATAATTCTTAGAAGGGGGGAAATATTGATGATATTAGATTTAGGGAGAGTGAAGATATTTATGAGGAGTGACAATGACTTTTGTATATGTGGTGATTTTTGTATATATAATATATCCTTATTCTTGAATAAATTTATTTTATATTTAAGTAAATGTGTGGATATTTCTTTTACACTTAATAGTAAATATTTATTTTGTTCTTGACATTGAATTATGAATTAAGCATAAATCAAGGGAGCTAATCATTAACTTGATATGCATAGTTTTCCTGTATGATTAATTTTATTATTGCTTTATAATATTATAAATATTTTTCATTATAAAAAAAGGAGAGATTGTTGAACCAAAGGAGATTCCAATTGATGCTTTGATATAAGTATTACTAATAGGACTTTAATGAGAAGGAATATAAGGACAAGATGTAGTTATAAACTAAACAAGATAGTTTATAAACATATATGTTGTATTTGTCAACAAAATATATGTTGGATCCCGTTTTCGGAACCCAAACATTCAGAGACAATTGACAGAAAACAGTACTTGCCCTCACTATACTAAACTTGTTTTAGGGACACTGGAATAACCCTCATTATAGGTATCAGATTTGGTGTTCTTTGGGGTAGTTTAAAAAGAGGACTTCACGTTCTACCACTTTCGTGAAGACTGTGAAGACAAAATTTATCGTCTGAAGAGTCAAAATGGACCAGACGATGGTATTAGATGAATAATGGACAAAGGAAGAAGTCTCAGTCACAACAAGGAAGGCAGATGAATCAGAAGAAAGACGGAGGGAAGAGGGCAAACGAAAGAAAAGATAGACGAAGCAAAAGTCTTAAGTTGGACCAGGGTCAACTTAAGACGAAACAGGGTCTTAAGACAATGCGTGGTCAACTTAAGACGAAGCAGGGTCTTAAAACGATGCGTGGTTAACTTAAGATGAAGCATGGTCTTAAGACGATGCGGGGCCAACTTAAGATCAAACATGGTCTTAGGACGATGCGTGGTCAACTTAAGACGAAGCATAGTTTTAAGACGATGCGGGGTTAACTTAAGAGGAAGCATGGTCAACTTAAATCAAAGCATTGTCCTAAGACAATGCGACTCTATAGACAAATGACGTCATCATAGACGATATGATGTCATCACAAACGATACATCTTTACAGACAATGCATCACTTAAGAAGAATGACATCATCACTAACGATATGACATCATCACATATGATACCTCTTTACAAACGATGCATCTTTACAGATGATGCATCCTCACAGACGAAATGACGACATCATAGATGATATGATGTCATCACAAATGATACGTCTTTACAAATGGTACATCTTTATAGACGATGCATCTTTTGAGATGAATGACTTCATCACAGACGATATGAAGTCATCATAGACAATACGTCTTTATAGATGATACCTCTTTACAAACGATGCATCTTTATAAGTGATGGATCCTCACAAACAAAATGACGTCATCACAGATGATATGATGTCACCATATATGATACATCTTACAAACGATACCTCTTTACAAACGATGCATCTTTACAGAAGATGCATCCTTACAGATGAAATGACATCATCACGGACGATGTGACGTCATCCCAGACGATACGTCTTTACAGATGATACATCTTTCCCTTTATAAAGACCATCACTTTCAACTTCGAAATCCAAAGTTTCTTTACTATAAATTGATGGAAAGTTAGACAGTTAAACAACGACTTTTTAGAGGACAACTTTAACTAATTTAGCCTCAATTAGTCTAGTTTCCCCTAGAAGCCAACACTCAATTGCTACACCTATGAAAGGCTTAGATCAAGAACTGAACATCTACCAGAGAAACATGCACATACACCTGGGGACATTGTAGTTTCTTTATTTAACTCATTTTCCTAGCCTCAGAACTCATACATCACTTAATTACATCAATGCACTTTGAACAAGGGCTTAATCCTAACATACAAGATATATAGAATGCTCAATGTTTACAAGCTTAAGAAGCTATCCAAGATATATAGAATGCTCAATGTTTACAAGCTTAAGAAGCTATCCCAAAAGTGAGCAAACTAACTTAGTGATAAAAGCTACTATCTTGGAAGTTTCCCAAATGCCTTGTAAGGATCACTTATCTTCTCGATCTGCACCTGAGGAGGGAATAATAGGGTGAGCTACACGACTCAGTGGATTATATATATATATATATAGCCATTGGCAGTCAGTCACATATTCAAGCATATGTATATGTATATTTAGCAGTACTGCCATTCTTATTTTATTCAAGCAATTTAACATTGATCAATACAACTTAAACTTAATACACAACATAGACTTCAACCATGAAACATAACACTTTACTATGCACCATACTTGAACATCTAAAAATGCAATGCACACCAATTGGCTCGAGGGTTCCGTGAACAAACAAAGAAACCGAAGTTTACTCTGTGAACAAAACGAATCCACTTTTTAGATTTCGTGTGCCATAAGCGGGCGGTCGGGAGAAAGCTTTACATCGACGTGCACATGACTACAAACGGTTCCTCTCTCATCCAAACATAATCAAATTTATGCTCAATTTAGTCAATCATAATTTGCACTATCATGCTTCTTTCATTTCATCATATTCTTATACTTTAATGTTTTTTCTTCTTTTCATTCAATTTCAAATGTTATAACCCTTCTCAAGGTATAACATTACCTCAATGCATCATGCATTTAAATTATTCACAAGTATTTCAATTTCATGCATATAAATTTTTAAGCAAACATCATAGACACACATAGGCAAGAATTTGCCCCATTTACACAATAACTATAAATATATTACCCACCTAAGAAGCTTGCGGAAATCTAAGTCAAGCTTGCCTTTCCCTTTTCTCTTGGGTAGTATTCCCTTAATTTCCTAACACAACCAAGGTTCCATTCAAAACCAACATTCCAATAAATATAAAAACTTTAGAAAAATTATAGAATCATAATAAATATGAATAAAACTCAAATCTAACCTACCCATAGTCCATCTAGGTTAGAAAACTTAAGATCTAGTTTAGAAACCCTAAAATCATTTGGGTTCTCCTAATCCATCTTCCTCCTACAAAACCTCTTTTCTCTCTAACTCCTTCATCCTCAATACAATCCATTTCTAGAAAAGCAAGAAAAAGAGCATTTACATACCTTAACAAACTCGATTTCTCTTCTCTTCTTTTCATCGAACTTCTCTTCCTCTCTTCTATTTTCGTTTTTCTCTTCCTTCTCTTTGGTTCTCATGACACTTCTCTCTTCTTCTAATACAAAACCATTTTATGTGGCCTTTTTCCCATTTTACCCTTCATTTATCTGGTCCTTCTCATTTTGCCCCTTCTTTCATCTAATCTATCTACTAACTCCTTTAAGCTAACTTACTTCTAACGTTCTCATGTTAATTCTAATCCTTCCCTCAATTTCTAATCTCTATTTATGCCACTAAATCAAAGACTACATTCAAAATTAATCATAAAATAGAATAATCAACCAAAACCTAAATAACAAATCACAAACTTGAAAATTTTTTGGGGTCCAACAATACAAGTACCACTAATAGGATTATTGTTATGAGAAGGAATATAAGGACAAGATATAGTTATAAACTCAAGAAGATAGTTTATAAACATATATGTTGTGTTTGTCACAAATACAACCGTCATGTAACAAAAATAACAATGTAGTTACAAAATACACCAAATAAGTTATGATAGATTCAAAAATACATTAAGTGTCTGGTTTGTAAACTTGTTGGTTACTGGTCCCAATCGTCCATCTCCTCTTACTTGTAGCATCTTGTAATTGTCTGGAGATTATATTGTACTTACCCTTAAATCTAATACCTTTTGGTTCAAATGACAATTTAAAAGAATTAAGGTGACTTATCCATATTTTCTTTAAGTACTACCTGTTAAAATAACAACTTATGAACCAAGTTGTTTATGAACATTTGTATGAGTTTAGAATTGACAAAAGTTACTAATAAATGCATATGAGTTTAAAATTAGTACAACTCACGTTGATGCTTTGTTGACTAAGAAGATATTCATCATTAGCTAACATATAACTTTGAATTCGGGTTTTCTAAACATAAATTTGATGAAATCAATAGTATTAAAATTTATAAAATGTATGAATTTGTGTTTAGGTTAGATTTATATAGTTACTTGTGATAATTATCTAACAAAGGACTATCCAACTGAATCTATTTCCACCTACAAAATAATATGGATAACGTTAACATTGTTAATTAGATTAAAATTAAAACACAAAAAGAAAAATTATTAATCACTTACGTTGGTATGTTGTTCACTAGCTTTTGATATTTTACACATTCTACTGTTGAGTCCAACTATACTGCATTTCTTACATTTTTGCTTTAGTCCCTTTTGCGCACCTTACTTGCACTTGAAACTTTATTTGGCTCATTATTTTCTTTACTTCTTCTTTTTATTTTTTTTTTACCTTCTTGGCATCACTTTCTTTATGGGTGGATGTATTTCCTCCAAATCACTCACTGGTTAAAAATCACTCCCCTAATTGGCTACAAAACTTTATCATACACTCTTAAAATGGTACTACTTTTACATTAGTTATCCACAATGCCTCTTCTTTTTATTTAAAGTCATTGATAACATTGGTGGCTTGTTTACATGGGTAACCATATAAGTCTCACGCTTTATAGCTACAGTGATTTTCCCTTCCTGGTCTTATTACATGATTTCCATCCCCTTTACTCACGTTATATACTCCATCACCATTCTGTACAATTCTCTATTGCATTGCCTACTTATTTTTTTAGCTTTTTAATAACTTCATATTAGATATCTAATCTCCATGCATATGCATATACTCTTCTTTCAACATATCTCCTTATAACCATTATCTTTATGGATTCCAGCATACTAATCACTGGTCTATCTCTTATTGGGAGGATCCACTCATTAAAAGCCTTGCTTAGGATATTGTAAATTTTTAGAAACTTTGACTTAAATTATTAGTATAACCTAACCCTACTCAAGGAATGCAAAAACACACTAGGTCTATTTTTTTTAATTTCTTCAATTGCTTATTGAAATCCTCGACGTAAGTTGACCATATATATGCCCAAAATTGTCTTCGTAAGTCTTTACTACTCCATTGTCTATGACAATTATTGTAAATAAGTCTGGAACACATTCTATGACATACTTTTGGAAGTGTCTCTTCAGCAGTTCTTATTAATCCCTGAAAGCATTAGTTGTAAAATAAATTTAAATAAAGAATTAATATAATAAATCATATAAATAAATAAAAAAGTAAAATGAACTAAGTACTTTTTATATGTCAGAAATTATTATCATCTCATGCCCGTTTTCCAACTCTAAATCAATGAATAGGAGTGATAAGTATTAACTCCTTGAATCAATATTTGTAACTTTAACAACTTCCCACGCCATAAAATATATGCCCCCATCTCCATCTCTTCCAACTACACTGATTAGTTGCCCTTGAAATTAAGTCTTTAAGAAACCATGTATCTCAAGTATAGGTCTTAAGTGCGTCCATCCTTCTTTCATAATTCAAAACAAATATATAACCTCTTGAACTATAACATTGAGGTTTCTTGTTTCAAATATTGTAAATAACCTTGTAGCTTCGAATATTCAAAAGTATCTCTTTTCATTGATTTTCTCTTATCAGCTTTGCACATTATAGAATTCATAAATATGTTCAATTTTTCTCTATATTCTTCAACCATCTTTATAGTGGTAATGCTAGGATTCTCTAAAATTCTTTCCTATAAATGTCTATCTAGAAACTTTGTTGATATCATCTTAGGCTTGTTGGTTATGAAACGAGTATGCTCAGACCTATTTGTTTTTACTTTGAAACATATGCCAATACTATCATAGGCTATGTACAACTCTCACTTGCATCCTTCAATGCATGCAACTCTAACTTGCTTAGACATTTTTTCCACCTTGCATTAAATCTTGTTGCTATTAAGTAATCAACAACAACTTCTTTGAACTCTTTAGCATTGGAAAAATCTATTCCTAGTGTCCAATTTAATAAACTAACACTTGCTTCATGTATAACACTAGTGTTAGGCCTTCTAATTGGCTGCCTAGGCTCGTATCCACTAGGGTACTCACCATTATTAATGAAACTTCCATAATCACTAGAATCAATCTCCATTTGTTGGTATCCATCTAGAATTGAAGCATAAAACGTATATACACCTTCAACTTCATCATCAAATTCAACTTCAACATCACCTTAAGAATCATCATCACATTTATCTTTATTAACACTGTTAAGTTCATTAACGCTTTCATTTTCATTGTTATGAGTGCCTACATCACCATCATTACTATTCTCTTCTTCATTGATATCTATGTCAACTTTATTATACAAAAGTTGATCGTCGTTACCTTTTATAGCTAAAACTTCTAGAGCTATAAATGGTCCATCAAGTTTGTATGTTGAATACATCTAAATTGTTTAATGTATTTTTAAAAGGTTGATTAACCTAATAAAACTTTCATTAGATTCAATGAGTTGTAAAAACTTATTGAATATAAAACATGGATCTCTATATTATGCTTAATCAACTTATACATATCCAAGTTCCTTCTCTATCTCATAAATTTGTCTATAGCAGAAAAAAATAAGATCCACTTTATCAAAATAACTTAACAATCCACCCTCATAACTCACCACAAAATCCATTTTAAATTATCGAAAATAATATAACTTCAAGGTCTCATATTGAGTCATTATAATCCTGCAAATATCAAGTAAAAAACCATGCAAAAGACAAGTAAATAATAATTTAACAATCACATACAAACCTATATACAAATGAAAGTAATGAAAACAATGATTAAATGGTTATTTACAATCATATTAACATAATTCACAATCTAGTGATTATTCACATGATGAGACCATGAAGAAATTAAATAAAAATAACGATATGGTGAAAGAAGATAAAACATATAGTGAAAGAAAAAGAAAGATATGGTGAACATATAAAACATTCATTTAATATGTCTATTCTAAATGTCTATCATCTAGTGGAAATAGATTGAGCTTTTTTAATAATAATGAGTAACTTAGTGGAGACGAATCCCGTGAGGCATGTGTATAGATATGTATATATTACCTTCACTAACTACCAAATATATTAATTAATTTAATTGAGCATATTTTATTCTAATTGCTATCAGCATAAGATAATTGGGAATGTAAATTTAGTTTATGAAGCATAAATATAAGATTGATGTTTAATTTTGTTCATCTAATTATTACTCACCCATAATAAAACTAATTATAGATCATTTGACATGTTTATATCTCTACATACGAACAGAAGAAAAAATAGGCATGTTGAACCTAGAACCATCAAATTCTCCTTTGAACTAAGAGATCCAAGGTTCAATCAACCATAACACTTATAACATTTATAAAACACAATAAGTAAAAAGAGAGCAATAGTGGATATAAATAGTAGGATTGAAATTAGGAAGCAACCTTTACATTATTAATGGGTAACAATTTGATAGTATAGACCCTCATGCATAATAATTTTGTTACATACACTTATGAATAAATGATTGTAATGGTGCATATATGTATTATCCAGCCCAATTAAAATATGGAAATAAAATGCAAGAATTGGTAGATAATTAGCAATAAAGAACGAAATAATAGGGGACAACCATGTCACCTCTACTTTAACACAAAAAACAACCAATAATAGGTTGTCGGGATACCACCAAAATAGATAGGAAAGTAATAAATTATGATGGGACCATAGCAAAAAGAAATAGAATCGACTGCAAAACTCCAAGTGACAACAACACACCTAAACAACAAACCTAGTGATAACAACACCCACCACGATATTATCAACATCACAAGAACTAAAACAAACTAAATGCACCAAGCAACACAAGCTAGGGATTGAAAAGGAGACAAAGTAGAACAATTAGGGCAAGATAATTTGGGAAACAAGCAGATGAATTAGGGCAAGACAATTAGCCCTATATGAGACGGCAATGTTTGGGTTACTGTTAAACGTTCTCATCTCAACAGATTTTCAATTCTCCTTTAATTTCTTAACCAAACACTATCATCTCGGTAAGGAGAATTTTAGTTCTTACCCCTGCCATGATGGATATATAGGTGGACTAGGACCTACATAAAAATTTAATATAATATGTCATGAGTTGCTTTTAGTAGGAGCTTGATGGAGCTGTTAACTTCAGGTTCCTTCAAAATGTATCCAAAAAGATAGAGTTATTTTGTACGTTTAGAAAACCATAGGTTCCCTTTAGACGAGATGAAACAATAGGGTCCTTATTATCCCTATTGCCTAATATCATAGATATAAAACAAGTAATCATACAAGCATAATATCTTAAACATATGTCAAAACATGCAATTTATGCACATATAGTCAATTTATATGTATAAAAACATAAAGCCTCCTTTGATTCTAATTATTCATCTTTATAATTTTAAATAATATTTCATCTCTTAAATTAGATTAAAAAGATTCCTAAATAAATTAAATTCCTAATCTAAATAGAAATTTAATTTAATTTAAAATTTTTAAATTAAATTAGAAACTATTTCCAATTATATTGAATTATCTAATTAAAATTTAATTGAAAATTTTTTCAATTAAATAATATATCTTACTTTTTATAATTTAGGCAAACTCCCTTTTCAAAATTAGATAAGTAAAAAATTCTAATTCAATTAGAAAATTGTTTCTATTCTGATTAAAAATATTTTCTTAACAAAAATTAGTTCTAATCTAATTAAAAATAACTTTTTTAATTAGAACGAATTTTTTTTAAAAAAAATTGTAAATTAAATTTAACCCTTAAAGGTAGTAACAAGTTTTACATGTAAGGAATTAATGACTAGCATGAGCAATTGATTTTAGATTCATTTTTAATGAATCAAAAATCAATTGCATATGCTAGTCATTAATCCTTCATTAATCCTATATTGGTATAAGATAGTTAGAATAGAAAATCAATTGCACACGCTAGAATCATTAATCCCATAATCACAAAAGAATGCAATTAATCTATATTTTGTCATCAAATGTGACAAAATGTAACTTAATTGCCTTAATTTTTTCTTGTATAGCCTTGAGTATTACTCCTTAATGTCCTTGAAGATTCTCATATTTCTCTCATTACACAAAGCTTACACTAGATATGATAAAGCAATAAAGAAGAACCACTGTGAAGAATAAATGAGCAATACTCTCTTACTTTTTCTTGAATAGTACATACCTATTTGATACAGCCATATACTTGTTTAATCTCTCAATTGTAGGCAATATGTTCTTGATAGCTCTCCATAATATGATTGAAGCTCTAGCCAACATAATACCTGCATTAGATGAGTTTATGTCATGGCACTATGTTTCCCTACTCTTAAAACAACTTTTTACAAGATGCATTAGTGAATTTACCATGGTTAGACAAAGTCTAAAATTTGAGATATTTCTTATTTCCTTTGAGCTTAATGCTATTAATCTGATTATGCAAATTAGGGTCTTTAATCCTTGATAAAATATTACTTTTTTGTGCTAGAACATAAGCTGTAGATTGATCATCATTGATGATATTTTTATTGAACTGAGCCCACCATTATCTTTACAAACTCTATTAGTTAACCATATGTCATATTAAAAGAATGTATTGATGCCTTTTCCTAAAATTCTAATTACATGTGGCTAACTTTGCTTCTCAATTTGAATTTTTTTTTTAATGTTTGAAGCATTTTTAGATATGTTGATGTTCCATAAAATCTTCCCTTTAATGTAATAAGAATTTATTCACTTAACCTATAAGGATTGCTTATCTTTAATGATCATGAAAAACTTTTTAGCAAGCATGACTAGATTACAGATTTTATAAGGGATCACATTTAAACCACCATATTTCTTCAAAGAACATACCTAAATCCATTTTATGAGAGTGAAGTGTTTTCCTATTCTATTTCTATACAACAAATTTTTTTTGAGAATAGTAACAATTTTTTTGATACATCTTTAGGAAGAAACATGTGATCTGCTCAATATAGACTCATTACGTTGAGTATAGAGGAAAATATCCTTGTCTGTATCTTATCAACAAGGAGTTTTTAATCTCCATAAGTTGACTTAGATACAAAGTTAGGAATCCCCAAATATGTAATTGGCAATTCTTATATGTTGAAACTTGTAAATTCAAGTATCATTGCTTCTTAATCTATTGCTTTATTGGAACTGTAACAAGAGCTTTTACCAGAGTTCACTTTAAGTCCAGACATTCTATAAAACATTTGATTGTAGTCATTACAACAAATATATAATTAAATAAAACCTTTTTAATTCATTAAGAATTTTTGTATATTATTTATTTAAAGATTGATTTCTTAATTAATTAAAAAATATTTTCTTAACAAACATACATAAAAACACGAGTCCCTAGTATATATTAACATATATAAGCCAAGTAATATAAATACATAAGTCCCTAGCATACTATTAACATTTGGTTTATGTGGCTTGGGGTTTTAAGTTTTAGACTTGTTTTAACTCTTAAAAAATTTACAACTATTTAGGAATTCCAAAATAATTAAGGTATTCATAGTTTTAGGGTTTCTTAAAATTTTTAGATTCTAAGTTTATAATACGATAACTTTAACATTTCATAATTTTTTAATATGAACGTTTCATATTCAAGTAAATATATTTTACTTTTGGTGATTTAGAGTTTTGAACAATTAATTCTATAATTTAAGATCAATAATAATTAAATAATTTTAATCAAATTATAGAATTAAGAATGAATTTAATACAACAACAACAACAAAAATTAGTGAGAGTCCTCCTAAAACAAAGGATTTGAGAAAGCTTAGTAATACGCAACCTTACTCTTACCTGGTAGAGAGGTTATTTCCGATAGAACCATATGTAATGCAAAATATAAATAAATACTTATAAATAAAAATATAGAAATAAGTAATGGAATATATAATACAGTACATATAAAACATAGTAAAGCTTATAATAAAAGATAAAACATGTAAATAAATACACAAACTATAAAAAATACAAGTACAAGAATAAATTAAACTAGCCACTGCAAGAAAGTAATTAGACTAAGGAGGAAACTGCTTAGGCTAAATAACTAGGAGGGAAGTACTACGTAATTAAAATGTTAAGGCTAGGTATAAAACAAAAGACTCAAAGGAAATGTTTAAAAGACTTAAGAGAACAAGAAAGACCTCTCTATATGAGATCCTTTATCTGTATCTTATATCACTTCCCCAGTTCTTATTAGGCCTTCCTTTTTTTTTCTTTTATAGTCTTTAAACACTATTTTCTAGCATCTGCTTATTAGAGCATTAGGGTGTCTCCTTTTAACATGTCCAAACCACTTAGGTCTTATCTCTTTTAATTTATCATTAATACTAACCACCTTTAATATGACTCTTACCAGACCTTATCTCTTATGTCAAGGTTACACATTTAATAGAGCATCCTCATCTCTACCATAGTTAATTTATAACTATGTACTTTTTTGATAAGCCAACGGTCCACCTCATGTAGCATGGTTGGCCTAATCAGTAAATGATAAAATTATCTTTGAGATAAAACTCCTAATTCACTTCTCCATTCAAGCCACCCTGATCTAAAATGGTGGGCTATATCTTCATCGATCTCTTTAATGCTTTAGATGATAGACCCTAGGTACTTAAAACAAATTTTCCATAGTATAACTTTTGAGTCAACCTTTACCTCCACATCAAAAGCCACCCTATGGCCAGAAAAGTTACACTCTAGGTAATTAGTCTTACTTTTGATTAATTTAAACCCTTTAACTTTAACTTATCCCTCCAAAATTTTAGCTTGATATTGATATCTTCTTTTGTCTCATCCATTAAGACAATATAGTCAGCAGATAATATACACCAAGACACATCCCCTTGAATATTCTTTGTGAGCTCATCCATTACTACTGTAAATAAAAAAGGCTTAATGAGTAGCCTTGATATAGCCCAATGTTGATAGAAAATTCTTTTATAGCTACATTTATCATTCTTACTCTAGTCTTCACCCCTTCATGCATATCCTTAATAACCCATATATAGGTAAAAGAAACACGTTTAGCCTCTAAACACCTCCACATGATTTCCCTATATCATATGCCTTTTTCTAAATTAATAAAAATTGAGTGTAGATTACTTTGTCTTTCCCTATAATATTCCATTAATCTTCTTAAGATATGTAAAGCTTCTATTAGAAACTTTCTTGGAATGAAGCCAAACTGGTTCTCTAAAATAGGAGTATCCATTTTCACTATTTTCTCAATTATCTTCTCCCATAAATTCATGGTGTGACTAAATAGTTTGATGCCTCTATAGTTGTTAAAATTTTGGATGTCCCTTTTTTTATATAGAGGAATTAAAAAACTAAGTCACCACTCTTATGAAATTTTGATGAACTTAAGGATAATACTAAAAAGCTAGGCTAGCCAAATAAGACCCTATTTTTCTAGGCTCTTCCACACCTCTATAGGTATCTCATCATGCCCTACTTCCCTACTGCTCTTCATCTCCCTCGAAGTTCTTTTAATTTCTTCTCTTCTAATCTACAAAACCTCTCAAAGGTGCTAAGATAACCTAAAGAGATGTTGTCCTTTATGCCTTTAATAAAAAGGCTATATAAG
>JANSVA010245779.1:0-26234 GCA_025504915.1 Erythroxylum reticulatum
TATCTAATATGACTCTTAACATGTTTAATCTTTTCTTTTGCATATCCATTAATAAATAAAATAATTTCTTCTTTGCATCCAAATCCATTCCAGCCATTCTCTATCACCAATCAATTAATCAACAAATTTTAAAATTTTAAAAAATAAACTTTATTGAATAGAATAAGAAGACAGTACAAATAAGACACTATAACCAAAAGAAAAGTTATGTTATGTAGCATATGTACATTCAAGGGAAGATGATATAATAAGAGTGAGAAAATAAAACCAAAGAGACAAGTAATTACCATTAAACATAAAGCTGAAACATAATGCCAAAACTATTGATGGTTCCATCAGAACAAAATAGGTGATAACTGGGTAAATAAAAGACGCTGACAGTGATGACTCATGGATCTATCTAAGTTTAGTTTATTTGCACATCTAGTCAAGTAACTATTGACCAAATATAGGTACAAACGCAAATGGAATTTTAGCACAAACGTTGTAAATCTCCAGAGTTTCAAAATATTTCATCAATTCAAACAATTTGATATGTTTGAGATACGGCTCCCCATGTCATCTAGCCAGGGCTTCTTATGTAAGATTCAGTTGATCAAATGCTCTTCTCTTTTCAATTTTTATTGGATTAAAAACATCCTTCGTCAACATTATGCAACTTACTTTGATTGTTTTTAGTTTTTTAGTTCATCTATAAGCATACGTATCCCTATAACCAGTCCTCAACCTATTAGCAACGACATTCCCAAATTCAAATTGTTGGAGCGTTCAATTATAAAACTTGAATGGGGCTTATGTTTTTATTTTCAAGAAATACAATTAAGCAAATTTGGTTAAACAATTGAAAATAAATATGACAAAACACTTACCAGAGGGTGACGAGAAGAGAAGGGCGGTCTAGGTAGGTTTAGGGATTTAGATGGAAGTTGAGTTAAGTAGTTGTTGTATATTTGTAATGCGAAAAAAGATAAAAAGAATGAGGGAATGGATACGAAGCCTAAACCTGGCAAGAGAGAGCTCGACTCCTACAATTGTCGTGGTATGAATAAAATCATCGATGGTCCTCTTTTGAACGGTGGAGGTATTCCTCAAAAGTTTGGACTTCGTCTCTGCTGTTTCCAAATAATAGTTAGTCGGCGATTGTGTGTTTTGAAGAGATAGTGTTTTTTTCAAAAGAAGAAGATGAATAATTGAAGAGGAGAAAATCAAGCAGAATTCGTACTAAAGAAGAAGAAGAAGAATATCTGTGTGTTTAAAAAAAAGAGTTATGGCAAGATAAGAATATTAGAAGAGAATTAGTATTTTAATAAAAGAGGTGTGTAAGAGTTGGTAAAAAAAGAAAGGTTAAATTGGACAGTTTAATTTGTAGATTAAATTCCTGAGGAAAGTAATCTAAATACCAAGGGGTGTTGGTATTTAGAATCTTGGGAAAGTGCTACTATTTTCCCTAAATTAGGAAAGTTTTTACTTTCCTAACTACCTAAAAAAACGAACCAAATGCAATAATTTAAATTTCAGGAAAAAGATTACTTTCCCAGTCAACATTCCATGCCAACCAAACGGAGCCTTAGTGATATCTTCAAATCCCTTGAGAATTTCTCAAATCTAATGATAGATTTGAGTTCCTTGACCCCAAATTAGCTTAGAACACTTTGGTTTGAGTTGAAAAGTCAAAAAGATGGTAAAATGTTTGGTGATGGCGGAAACCTCACTTCTCCTCCTCTCTTCTCCTTTCTTCTTCTTTCTTTTAATTAAAACTAAGTGTTTTAATGCCAATTAATGCGTTGCACAGCCACACATATGTATAAGGGTCTAGAATTTGAGTCTTTTTTACCAACAAAGATGAATTTACCTTATTACCCTTAGTTATGTGAAATTACCCTTATATCCTCCAAACTTTTCCTAAATTTGCAATTAATTCCAAAATTTGGGAATCACCAAAATTTTTATTTTCATTTTGGTCCTTGGACTTTTGAAAATTATAATTAAGCCCCTTAAATTTATAAAATTTTGAATTGGTCCTTCAAGAATTGAAAAATTACAATTAAGTCCTTTAACTTTTGACAATTTGCAAATAAGCCCTTATATACATCAACTTTTCCAACTTAGCTTTCTAAGTGTCCGATAAGTCTATAAATCATGTATAATCACCTATAAGGCATTAGACCACATTTAATTTAACCACCATGGTCATTTCCATCCAATGGATTCAATTTTACACATTTAAAAGCTCACATGTTGGAAATCTCCAAGATTTCGTATACCGATGAACTCTAAGTTCAGGTAAGCGCACATAACATTATATATCACTGGCATACACACCAAAAGGATTCAAATACATATTTGAACTCATATAAAGCCATGTATATATCAATATACAGTAGTATCTCCAAATACAGAATAACACAAAAGAGCTCAGAAAGTCCGGTGTTACATTGTCACCGAGGCACCTTCAACTATAAAAACATGTGATTCAGCCATGGATCTTTGTCCTCACTTTGTAACAGTGTTTCTTAGAAACCTCGATCTAATACCAAATGAAGTAAATCACTTGTTAATATAGAAATCATGTATAATATGTGAAATACACAAGAAAGGGGGTTAAATTGTGTAAAATTTTCAAAGATATTAATCTTTAGGAATTTCTTTACAAATTCATATGATCACAAAAACTCTTTACTAAAGTTGATGAGTAATGCAATCCCTAGAATTATTATCTACTCTTCTAACAATAAGAAAATTAAAAGATAAGGGCTAGAGAATAGACTTCACGATTTTATACTAGTTCACCCCTAACCTTGGGCTACGTCCAGTCCTCAAAGTTTGTCTGAGATTTCACTATACTCTTCAACTTTACAAGTATTCTTTCTACACTTACAGAGCCTCTTTAGGTCTCTCTCACAAAGTATTCTTTATCTGCTTTCTTAGCCTCTCTAGGCTTTAGCCTTTCTTTCTCTCTCTAGAAAAGATATTTTTGAGCTTCACGTTACAGATGTATTCGCTCTCTTTCTTTCACGCTTTGAATACAAAATTTCTCTAAGTATTGTACAATTAGATTTTCTCTCTTGTAAAAAAATGTTATTTAGTTTACGACTAAAACTAGTATTTATAGCCTAAGTCTTCAACTGTCTTCTTGGCAAAATGCTTCTTGAATCTTCTAGAAACCATTATTAGTTAAGTCCTGTAACTAACTCTAACTAACTAACTAACCGACGCTTTAGAATAGTTTCCTTTTGTATCATCTATTACTATACTTCTTCTGGTATCACTTTGTCTGGTATCACACTTCTTTTATTATCATGCTTCTTTTGTTATCACGCTTCTTCTGCTATCATATTTCTTCTAGTGTAGACGTGCATCTTCTGTGATGACGTGTATCTTCTATGATGACGTGTATTTTTTGTGATGAAGTGTATCTTCTGTTAATGATATGTATCTTCTGCTGATGATGTGCATCTTCTGTGATGACGTGTATTTTTTGTTGTTGACCACGTATCTTCTGGGTTTAACTTTGCGTATCTTTTGGGTTTGACTAAGTGTTACTTGTATTTTTCTGCAAACTTAACAAACTTATCAAAATAGATCATACATTTCTAAGATTATTATTATTTGATTGTCATCAAAATTAATAGAAGTGAAGTCTTCTTGACTTAACAAGTATCAGTCCAAGTTTAATTTCAACTTCCTACTCATTATCCGGATAATTGATACAAAGTAGATTAGGGTTGAAAGGAAGGAGTTGCAAGCTCCTTTAAGGTGTTCTAATGAGGTTCCATAATCTCCTCTGTTTCATCTTAACTCCCGATGAATTCTTCTTTAATGGATAAGGAATGATCACTCTCAGAAAGATTTGTATAGATTCCTCGCTCTCTTTGACAAAATCTAGTGTGACTTACAGTAGGAGTAAAAGAAAAAGGGTTAAGTGGAGAAAGTAACGATCCTCTGTTTTCCTTATCAAATTTATGCAAACGAATGTATTTTGAGGAACTGTGGGGCATGCAAATCTATGAAAGAATGAAAAAGAGATCAGCAAAAAAAATAAAAACAATATAAGAAACAACTATTAACCTACGCCAACTTCTCGACAACGATGTCAAAAATTTGATAACCTGTTGCTAACTACCAAATAATAAATTCCTAACTACCAAACTATATAGTAAATGGTGAGCTAGATTCAAACCACAGAGAGTTAGGATGCAAATGCTATTTCAAATTTTGCAAACAAAAGAAAACAAAACATCCTGAAATGATGAAATAAGACAATTTAGATGCAAAGAATGTAAAGAAAAGACAACCGCAAAGTGAATTTAGAAAATACTAATAACAATGGTAAAGGATTGGGTTGGAGATATCTTCGAGATTCTAGGATGTTCATTGATCCTTGAATCTAAATAAAAGGTACTCTCACCATAGTGTTAGCCTATGGATTTGATTAAGCTCTCGAACCCTTAATTTCTCTAAAATAGGCAAAACTAATAAGCTCTAGAAATGCCTCGATCTCTACTATAACCTAGAATAGGCTCCCTAAGTTTAATAATGAAGAACCATTAGGTACTAAGAAACGACTAACTTAGGCCACCTACTCATAAGCTCGAAAGGCGTAACCTAAGGGCATAGGACCCTAGATTAGTTGATTAAGTATCCTGACAAATTTAACTAACCTGTTGCTACTTCCAGGAATCACTATGAACTATTACATATCATATGCTTATCCCTAGCTTTTGGATTAGAAAGTTACATAAAGGGTGATCAAGCTTATAAGCAATTCCTAATTCATGACATTTATCCTAAATTCCAAACCAACCTAGACTTACAAGCACCAATTCAAGACAAGTTCAACTCCATTCTCACAATTTCCATTCCTCATCCTTAAAATATCTCCAAACCCATAAGTAGTCTAGCCACGCATGTTCATATTAAGCACATTAGATATTAAATAAACAAAACTCATACTTAATTAAATAAAACCAAGGTTGGAAATGATAAATGAAGTGATAAAAACTGAAATTCAATATTGGCTTAATATGAATCAAAACTCTTTATGCTAACAAATGACTAATCATACCCTAAATTACAAACAAACTAATTGCGTCAAAATGAAAATTCCAGAACACACAACTCACACAAAACCCAAATTAATTTAACCACAAATTAATCAAAAGCATCACAAATAAGCAAAAACCCATAACATAAACCATTAAACATTCAAATACCCAATAAATTCAGATCTGAAAAAATCACATAAATAAACTCAAACAACAAAGATTAAACGTGGAAAATTGAAGGAATAAACATCCATTGATCTAACATAAGATTCCTTATAAAATTCATGAATTTCAACTATAAAATTCATTAAAAATTCATTCTAAATATTTTAGAACATATAAAAACGTGACTAAAACTAATCAAAGTGTGAACCAATGGAATGAATATTAAAAGATTTGGACGTAAGGAAATAAAGTAATGAAACCATAAGAAAATAGCTACTTATGGAAACTAACCAATGAAAAACTGACTATAGCTAAAACCAATGAAAAAGTTAACACAAAATGAAGTGAAGAAAACATTGCAGCTGTCTCTACGGTGGAGAGTCTCTCTTGGAAAGCTAACTCCAAGCTACCGCCTTGCTAAAAAGCATTCAAGCCGTAACCACCATTTTTTTTGCTCTTCTTCCTGCTCTTCCTCTCTTCTTTTCTCCTCCCTACTACTATTCTATTTATCCCATTTATTTGTTGGTCCACCTCTACTATTCGAGTCCAGATCCTCTGTCTAGTTTTATGGTGTCTTATTGTGTCCAATAAATCTCAGCCATTTATTTATGCAGGACCCACGTTCATTTATGCAGGACCCACGCAGGACCCACATAAATGAATGGTTGAGATTCATTGGACACAATAAGACACCATAAAATTGGACAGAGGATCTGAAGCCCTACTATTCATGCTACTTGTTACTGTGCATTTTTGTTAAAAACACATCTGCACTATATATTGAACGTCTACGTTTTACCTTCTACCTTATCCTCCTACACTTTTGGTTTATACCTCTAGCTACTGTTTTTTCATTTTTGTTCAACCTGTGTGAGTGCATGAAACACACACATGTTTCTTACATGTTGGCCTAACTTTGTTGTCTCCTTCTACTGGCTTTTTTTCTCACTGTACTGCAGTTTTCTTCTCTTTGTCTTCCACTTGGTGCGTTGAGGTTGTATTCCTTTTCTTCTGCCCTATCCTGTGCTATTGTTTCTTTTTTTAGTATAAATGAATGTGTTTGCATTAAACGCAAACCATTCCATGAGTTTGCTAGCTTTGTCTTGACTCTTCCCACACTACCGCAGCTCCTGTTCTAATTTTCTATTTAATTATTGGTCTACATTACTGTTCACTTACCTTACTACTGTGCTTGATGTGATGAATTAATATTTGATCCAATTTACTATTCACGTTTTATTCATGCCTCACTTAACCCTTGCTCTTCTCTACATTGTCGTTTTCTGTTAAAAAAACTACCTACCTAGCTGTGCATCGTCGTCTTGGTGTGGAACATGGTTGCGTGTTACGTGTTGCGTTAATCGCATGAATGTTGTTCATGTAAGTAGCGTTTATGTGAATAGCATTTGCAAGAAACTTTGTTACACATGCTGCCATTCCTGCTGGTTTTGTTTTTCTGATGTTACAAATTAATATTGTGGTCCATGAACAGTGTTACTTATTAAAACCTTGCTGCTTTGCTTTTTTGGCTTAAACTGCTCCTTTATCCATTAAACTCTATAGTCCATCATCCTCTCCTGTGCGGCCATTAAACCACATTATTGTATGCAAAAACATGCACATAAGTGATGAATTTCTACTTCCTTATGACTCCAACGTGTGTCATCAATTAAATCACTATCTTGCATGGATGTCGTGAGTAAGAGATTCTTCTTCCTTTTCGCATATATTTATGTTCAATCCCTTAATTTATATGTAAAAAAAACGAACACAAATTAAATATTTAAACACAACAATAGAATTGAAAAGATGTTGAAATGCATAAGAAAATATAAGGTAATTCAATCATATCACCTCCACCAAATTAACAATTACAAGTGCAAAAGAGTTCTCCATGCGAAATTCTCTTAATTTTAAAACATATTATCAATAGAGGTTTTAAAAGAAAGAGAATCAAAAGGTTTTTTTTTATATAATGAGAAATATGTATCAAAGCTTAAATGTAGAAAGGCAATTAATTGTATATGGTGACAAAAGATAATGGGGTAGAGATAGAGGCAAATGAGGAATTGGTGTCCATGAATCATGATCACCAATTTATTAAGGATATCACCTATTTTGATTAATGGATGCATATTTAGGCTATTTTAGGATATATATCGTTGTATTTTTTAATGACATTCTTATTTATTAGTTCCTAAAAAAAACCTAAAAGGGGAATAAAGTGGGTATTTGCAAATTTTAAAATCCTTATGTTCTTAAAAAAAGTCATTCCATCAAGTTCAAAAAGGATAATGATCTTAAATGATAATTTATTTAATTTTATTCAAAAAAATAAGAATATTGTAAAGAGTGTAAGGAAGAGTAATTTCAAATTAATTTTATAGTAGTTCAATAAATAATCCTTACTTACCTATACCCACCCTCTACATCTCTCTTAGGTTTCCATTAAAGTCTTCCTTCAACTAAGTGAAGCAAAACTTTCTCAAAATGATCTTTGCTTAACCTATATAAGGAGTGATACTTTTAAAATCTTCCTTAAAGGTGACCCTACTTCTTTTTGGAGAAATCAAATACAGCTAAACAATCCCTTAGTGAACTTGACAACTTGAATAATCCTTAGTTACTCACTTCAATACTTTAGGGCTTATAATCACTTTACAATTGATTGAAACTACTTTAAATCTCTTTGAAATGTGTTCTTATAACACCCAAATGACATTAACTTATCCAAAAATAGAAAATATAAGTATTTATGCCAATATCAGTTCAACATAATCTTTAGAAATAAAAATTAGTTGTCACAATAGCTAGAAATGGCAAAAATGGTCGATCACTCTAGCATTTTAGTCAATCAATATGTTAGAAAATATAAACACAAAATCACATTATATAAAATTTATACCTTTTAAACTATATTATTCGATGACATAAAATAGATTGATAAGGTATAAATTTTATATAAATTTCAATCTTTAAGCAATCACTAAAAGATTAAGGTCACAAAAATAGTTTAAAATGTATAAACTATATTGGCATAATGTATCAAACGATATTAATACAAACTCATTATACATGAAATTTTTTCCTTTCTAGCCATATTAATTAACCACACAGGTAGAATAACTAACCAATATGCCCCAAAAAACCATATATTGCCTGACCACTAGCATAGATTAATTGACTAACATACTTGAAAAAGTGTTTCCAAAGATTTTTCAAGTTTTTAACTTATCAAATTTTTTCTCTTGTAATAATTTGACTCAATTTCTTCTCAAAAGATTATGCGAAGAATATTTTAAAGTTAAAAAAGGTTTTATTTGAAAGAAAAACCTTAATGGCTATTGACAGTTGAAAATATTAATACCTTATGTTAAATATATGATATGCTTATGCATTTTGAGCCTTTAAAGCATTAATGTATCCAAAAAGGATGCATAACAAAAATTAAATTTGTATTTGTAGACTTTTTATGCCTTGATCTTCCTTATTCACCATTAAATCCTTCACTTGAATTAATTTAAAGTTTATGAACTTTTCTTTATGGTCTTTATAAGGTGTTTTTGCCTTAATTTTATAATTTTATGTTACATTCTTTTAAGGCATCATAAAAAACAAATTGTTAATAATAATTATTTTTTGCTATCATCAAAATATGAATTGGAACCTCCCTTTATTCAACAGTCTATCCCATTTTTATGATAAAAATATTTTCTGATGTTAAAAAAACTAATAATGAAATGATCGATTTAAGCAACAATTTTTCTACATGAAAGAAATATAAACATTTAACTCCCTTTTAATTTATGCATCATGAAGATTAAGAAATACATTAGTTTTCATTTGAGCAAAAATATAATAGAAAATATGAACGAAAGTTAGTTAGCATAATTACAACTTAAAAGGAGATAAATATTTATGAAAATTAATTTTTTTAGCAATATTAAGAACAAGTAAAATTATGGGGACCTCTAATGAATACAAAATGCTAAAAATCAACAACTTCACTTAAATGAAACATCCAGTCCCCTTAAATATATCTTTAAATAAAAAAAGATTGACTATTTAAAGGAAAGTCAGATTTCTAATTCGAAATGTTCCTTAACGAAATGCATTATGATATGTTCAAAAGAAACAAATTTTCTTTAAAGTAAAGTAAGTTTAAAATTAAGAGTAGCTAATGAAAAATGTATTGTACAACCATGATGTCTGCATATCTTGATTTTGGTTACAGAATTTGGTATTTTTAATCCAAAATTGAATGCATTGAGTGAAAGTGGTTGTGAATATTGCATGAAGGTTAAAAGGAATGTTTTGTGAATTTTGCATGAAAAATGAAAGTCCATGTAAATTTTGCATGAAAAAAAAGAGAAAAGTGTCACCACCGTAAAACTCAAGTCTCACTGGTGACCAGCCCTCATGGGGGTGACAAACATAGTCTCCCCTATGACTACTTTGCACTCACTTTAAGTCTAATACGTGGCAGTTATAATGGTGATGGCTTGAAACCCTAAACCTAGAGTCATACAAAAAAATATAAAGGGAATAGAGGGTGGCGACATATACAAACACAATGGACTTATTCCAGGACAGAAAATAAATAGAGAGAAAGAAGATGGAGAAACATAGTGGGATGAGAAGAGAAGAAGAAGAAGAAGACAACAAAAAGGTGGAAGCGGCGTGAGCAGTCCAGTATATGGGTGAAAATAAAATAGAGGAAGAAGGCAAGAGACGGGGCAGAAAGCCTGAGAGTGGCTGGAGATCACTCGAACTCCCTCATTCGAACAATTTCTTGCTCATTCTGATTATTATTGCTCTATTGTTTTACTAAACTTACACCTTTTTAGTTGATAGACTTGTACTTTTTTTAGCTTTTTTATAGTTCATTTGGTTATTTACTTGCTTTGTTGCTTTAATACTTCTCTCATACTAATAAAGATGGGATTGAAATATATGAAGATGATGAATCTTGTTATTTCCATAATGGGTTAATCTCTTTTTCTTGAGTATTAATATAGCTATTTTTATAACGTACCACTCCTATAAAGCATAATTCAAAACACACCAGAGGATATTGAAGGATATACTCTATGGAAATGACACATTAGGACAATTAGATCAACTAGATATTAGGCATCGAACATATCATAAGCATTCAAAGTAGTCAGTTCTTCCCATTTCTTTTACAAACATATACGGTTATAAATAACAACATAAATCATAATCCATCATAGAAATCACACATTACTTTCGATTTCAATCTCGGTACAAACATGTATTACAAAAGTTACACACTATTGATATTGTGTATCATGATATGGGATGGTAATGCAAAAGACTCTAACTAGACTCTACAAATTCATCTAATCAGACCTTTAAGCCATTTTCGTCCCCAACCTGAAAAAAATGTTGCAATCTTGATGAGTTCGCAAAATCAGTGAGTGAACCATCATCGATGTACACACACAAGTCATATCACAATTTATTATACTTTAATAAGTATATCATACAAGCTAGTATTGCATATCACATCACATTCTCCATTGATTTCAGCTGTATTTCATTATTTCAAAACAATTCAATAAACCATTTCAATTCAATCATATGATGCATGTAGGGATGCATATGCAAATGCACATATGTTTTCATTCTTATTTTTTTGTTGTGACCAAGTGCCTATCAACTCAATTTGTTGTCTCGTACCTATTGTGGATATCGAGTTCATGGTTCACCTATACCTGTTGTGGATATCGAGACCATACTATCAGAGCCTAAGCTTTTTTTTAATAATTCTAAGCTCAAGCTCTTTTTTGCATATCGGTCACTCTGGTCATAACTTCTTTATCTGATTATGCATTTTAATATGATGAGATGTATCATTTTATATGTTACACTTTTACTACTTTACATTTCGGTATGCTTATGCCATATAACTGACTCCTCAAACCTAAGTAGGGATGGTAATAGGTAGGGTTTAGTTCGAGTATTACTCTACCCATATCTATATCCATTTTTTATGACTCAACCCATATCTATATCCATATCCATCGGTTTTTATGATTTACTACCCATATCCAAATCCATTGGATTGTTTGAGTTTATGGATACCCATCAGGTTATATAATACATAAAATCTAACTTCTAAATAGAAAATATAAAAAGCAGATTTTTGCGAATGCTCCAAATCAAAATTATTTTAATAATAATAAGTCAATATTTTGATTTGTACGTCTTAAAAAAACCATAAATTTAGAATAATAAAAATCATAACGTCTAGTGTAAAGACAATATATATTTTTCATAATCAAGAACAGGAACAAAGACAGAAATATCCAAAGTTTCAAATTTTAGTTGCGTGAACTCCACAACATTCAAAACTCCATCTCCATATCATTTGCATTATTATCATCCTATAAGAAAATAAAATATTATGAAAAAATGAAGAATGAGGAGTAAATTGTGGATTTTAAAATTGTTTCTTCTAAGAAAATATTAATATTTTATTATATTTAACCATAAATATCCAAAAAAAAAGAAAAATAGATTTAATAAAAAACAGATAGGGTGTGGGTATTCATCAGTTCGGGTTATCACTAGACCCATATCCAAATCCATATTCATATCTATTTTTTAGCATCCATTTGAAATCCATTTTTTAGCCTCCATTTTCATTTTTTCGGGTCAAGTGTTGCAAACATTAATCAGGTTGAAAACCCACTACCATTCCTAGACCTAAGTCCAGCATTTATCAATCAGTTATACACATATTTCATATTAAACATACAATTCACATAGAAGCACACATAAGTGAGTTTACACATCTAATTTGACTCACAATGCACTCCAGAAATGTTATTTCCTCGATGTTCCGGTAATGTCTGGATGTTGGCAATCACCTTATGTGTCCATCATCATGTAATACGTACACACATAGTTCACAAATCACTAAGTTATTTAATCAAATAAATATACAATCATGCATATATATATTTGCCATGTTTCAATACATGCTCAATTCACTTCCGGGTATGTATTCTTATACTTAGATCTTGAATATTCAATTTATGCTTATACACCCTAAGACCATTCAAACATCACAACTTGTATACTAGCATTTTGCAATTAGGTTTATACCTTTAAGTTAGCTTGATTTACTCCAAATTCATCAATTATGCATTGCACTTATCCTTGTATATTTTTATGATCAAAAAGCCTCTTATAACACACACACACAATTGTTACATTAAATCTGGAATTTCGACAAGCTATATCTATACATTCACCAAACTTTTTCTAGTAATATATATTCATACATTTACCCTATTCTCATTCACAATTACCCCATGCTCTTCAATGCTTATTGTCCATGCCATATACACATTAATCATGTCCTTAAGATCATGTTTGCATTAAAAGAACACATTATTTCCTTTAACAATTCATAATTTCTAGCTTTGAATATAACCACATCAAAACAGTCCATTCTTTAGGTTATGACATCAATTAACTACCTAAACTTATTAAGTTGTTAACCAATTAATCAAGTAACAACCTAGGCTCATTCATAGACTTAATCGAGTCTAAATACACCAATTTAGAGTGAATTTTCTCAACTGGTTCCATATGTACACAAGGTTGAAATTAAAATTCCAAATTTGTTATCAACATCACTAATGCGTGTAATTTTACTACCTTCAATACTTCACGAATTTTATAAGATTAGAGACATTACTAACATCAGAAAATTTCTAGATTTCATGTCCTTTAAAGTTACTTCATTTGAAGTTAATATAACTTCCATATTGGTTACAATAAGGCTTATAAAATTTTGCTCACTTATGTCATTAACAGTCACTTTTTGCAAACACATCTACAGCTCTAATTTTCAAGATTCACAAATACCTTAATAACACCTATCTTTAGCATGAATTCCTCATAAATTATACTTTAAATACCAACTTAAATCATCCATACAACATCCCATAAACTATTGTTTAACATTCAAAAACATAACAGAAAAGTACCCATTCATTCTTCATTTTCTAGCACATCTTTAACACCAACACCACATTCAATCCATTCCTAAGTAGCCATAATAAAATTCAGCTAACATATACCATAATAGGTTAGTGTTTTACTTACTTGATTAGCTTGAATTCCACCTCAAATGTCAAGCTTGCTTAGCTTCACATGTTTCAGAACATTAAGGGAGTATGATGTTCAGCCATAACAAGAAAATGAAAACATTTTTGACAACAAGATATGTATCAACATTCAGCCTCTCTAACTCTCTTACGAAGGATTTTGCATTGTTTTGGGGTGGTGATGGACAGAACTAAGGCTGAAATTCAAGGGTGTGGGTAAGATGAAGGTTTTCACAATGAGCGGGAGAAGAAGGAGAAAGTATATGCCAGCTGAAATTTCAATGGCAAGGAAAATGACCATGACTTCTATATATATGGTGTGAAATGAGTGGTCTTTCTTTAAAGACACTTGTTATGTAATTAAGTAAGCTACATGTCACCCATTTTGGCTGCCAAATGTTACTTAATTCCTAATCCATTTGTCACTTAATTCTCCAAGTCATTTGTCATTTAATTCTCCAAGACATTTATCACTCATTTTATAGGCTTAGTCATCCCAAATTTCTATATGTCAACTTGTCTTGCCACTTGAAATTTTTCCTAGGCTAAATATTCATATTAATTTATCAATCTTCCAATCGTGACAATTATTTCGAAATTACTAATTGTAATCTCCAAACTCTTTTTATTGATAAACCAAAATGCAAGACATTGGAAATGCACAATCGTGTCACAATTATTTTGAAACTTTCATACCCTGGAATATGTCAATTGAGTGCACATAAAATCTTTACATTTTTTCTAAATCATAATTTATGTGTTTATGCTAATATTATGCATATTAATGAAATCATAAAATCATCAAAATTAATTCCATAATGATGTAACTAATGTGAATCAGTATTCTAACCCTCAATAGTTTTAGAGACCAACTATTACAATTCTCCCCTCCTTAAGAAATATCCTCCTTGAAATCCTTACTTGGTTGATTAAATAGATGGGGTAATGTTTTGTCATGTTCCCCTTAGTCTCCCACGTAGCTTCCTCTCTCGAATGATTTATCCAAGGGACTTTAACTATGGGAATTGCACGGTTCCTTAATTGCTTAGTCTGATGTCCAACTATTTTAACCGGTTTCTCTACATAACTCAAATTAGTTGTAATCCTCAACCTCCTATGCCGATAATACACATGTTGGACCTGAACGATATCTCCTGAACATACTGATATGAAATATATTATGAATCTGAGCCATTTTTAGTGATAATGGTAATTTGTGATATAATGGACCTACTTTCTCAGTAATCTCATAAGGACCATATACCTAGGGCTTAACTTTCCCTTTTTACCAAACCTTAGCACTCCTCATCAAGGCGACGCTTTCAAAATACCTTTTCTCCTACTTGATACTCCATATCCCTCTGGTGCTGATCTGCATGACTCTTTCTCCTGTCTTGAGCCACCTTAATCCTACTACGAATCAATTTTACATTATCAACGACATCTTGAATCAACTCTGGACCTTTAACAATCCTTAGGCCTTCTTCATCCCAGTACAAAGGTGCTTGACACCTTCTGCCATATAACACCTCATATGGAGGCATACCAATACTACTATAATAACGATTATTATATGCAAATTCAATGAGATCTACATACTCATCCCATGTTACTTGAAACTCTAAAATATACGCCTTAAGCATGTCCTTAATAATCTGAATAGTCCTCTCACTCTATCAATCTGTCTGAGGATGAAACGTTGTACTAAAACTTAACTTTGTACCTAATGTTTTCTGTGCACTGGCCTAAAATCTAGAAGTAAATCTAAGATCTCAGTTTGATAGAATAGACATTGGAACTCCATTTAACCTCACTATCTCATTTACATATCTTTGAGCTAATTAATCTTGTGTGTTATTCTCTCTAATAGGTAACAAATAAGCTACTTTTGTCAATCTGTCAAGAATGAACCATATAGCATCATACTACCTCAGAGTTCTCAGCAAACCAATAATATAATCCATTGTAATCCTCTCCCATTTCCATTTTGGAATAAGTAATGACTGCAATTTCCTAACTGGTGCCTTATGTTCTAACTTAACTTGTTGGCATGTCAAACACTTGGCAACATACTCATCCATTTGCTTCTTCATCCTTGGCCACCAAAAATGTTGTTTCATAGTATTGTATATCTTGGTAATACCAGGATGCATAGCATAGGCTACTTTGTGGGCTTCCTCCAAAATTTCTTTTCTCATAACATCTTCATCTAATACACATAATTTCTTATTCAACCATAATGTATTATTTCTCAACTCAAACTCAGAACTCAGATTCTGTGTTAACTTCTCTATAATTTTCACTAATTGTCCTTGATTTGAGCTTTTCTGATCCTATCATATGATATTGGGCTAAGTGTAAATGTAGCTAATAATGCTTCATTCTGCCCCAAACTTAGCTTGACATTTAGTTCTCTCAGTTGAACTAGATTTGGCAACCTAGATGCTTGAATTTGTGCTACACTACTATTGGATTTCCTACTTAATGCATCAGCTACAACATTAGCCTTTCCTAGATGGTACTCTATCGTGCAATCATAATCCTTAAGCAACTCAATCTACCTCCTTTGTCTCATTTTAAGTTCCTTTTATCTCAACAAATATCTCAAACTTTGATGATCTATAAAAATCTTAAAGATTTCACCATGTAAATAATATCTCCAAATTTTCATAGCAAATAGTACTATAGCAAGCTCTAGATTATAAATTGGATAATTTAACTCATGAGGCCTTAACTATCTCGAAGCATAAGTAATCACTTTACCATACTGCATCAAAACACACCCTAACCTTTGGTATAAAGCATCAGTATAAACAACATACCCTCCAAATCTAGATGGAATAGTTAACACCGATGTTGGAGTTAATCGATATTTGAACTCCTTAAAGCTCCTTCGACATTAATCAATCCATCAAAAAGGTATGTTCTTCCTAAAAAGGTTTGTCAAAAGGGATGAAATCAATGAAAACCCCTCAATAAACCTCCTGTCATAACCTGCTAGTCCAAGAAAACTCCAAATCTCTGACACATTTTTAGGTGCTTCCAACTTCTCCACTGCCTCAATTTTCTTTGGGGCTACCTGTATACCTTGTCCAGATACTATATGACCCAAAAACACCACCTAATCAAGCTAGAATTCACACCTACTAACTTGGCGTACAATTGTTTCTCTCTTATTATCTATAAAGTTATCCTCAAATGCTCATAATGTTCCTCTCTACTCCTCGAACAAACCAAGATATCGTCTATATATGCAATAACAAAGAGATCTAGGTAAGGCTGAAATACTTTATCCATCAATGCCATAAAGGCAATCAGAGCATTCGTCAATCCAAAAGGCATCACCAAAAACTCATAGTGTCCATATCTAGTTCTTAATGCACTCTTTGGTCCATTAACTTCTGTTATTTTCAATTAATAATACCCTGACATCAAATCTAGTTTAGTAAATACCTGATCTTCTTATAATTGATTGAGTAAATCATTTATTCTCAATAGGGGATACTTATTCCTCACTATCACTAGATTTAGTTGCCTATAATCAATCCACAATCTCAAAGTCCCATCCTCCTTCTTCACAAACAAAACTGGAGCTCCCAAAAGGTAACACACTGGGTCTAATAAAACCCTTATCTAACAACTCCTGTAATTGAATTTTAAGTTCCACAGGTGCCATCCTACAACAAGGAACAAATATAAGAATAGCACCTAAGACAAGTTCAGTGGTGAACTCTATTTCCCTGTCTAGTGGTAATCTAGGTAATTCAATAGGAAAGACATCTAGAAAATCTCTAACAATAGGACTATCCTGTAATGTCTACTCAACTCTGGTATCAGTCACATAGGCTAAATAAGCCTCACATCCACTGTGAATCAGTCTAAAAGTGCTCATTGATGCAATCATTCTGGCTGGCACTACTTGACTAACACCTCTAAATATTACTCTTAGTTGAGTAGGAGATTCAAGAATAACTTCCTTAGTGTAACAATTTATCATAACCATATGAGCAATAAGCTAGTCCATACCTAAAATAAGTTATATCTCTTTCAACTGCAGTACTATCAAATTGGTTTTCAATTAAGCCTAGTCAACCCGAATAATACACTCTCTATATATTTCTCTAATCACTATAGTACTACCTACTGGAGTACTACCCTCTAGACCAAATCCTAACATCTCTCTCTCTCAATGCAATTGAGATGCTAGAGGTGGGGTAATAAAAGAATGCATAGATCCTAGATTTAATAATGTAAATGCCTCAAGATCAAAGACATGTAACACACCTATAACCATATCTTGGGAAATTTGTGCCTCCTGTCTATTAATAATAAAAATCATGGCCTGAGACTGTGGTTGGTTACTTCGTACTTAAGTCTTAACACTAGGACTTGCTAGGATTGTTTTACCCCTACCTCTACCTCTTTATCCTACTCTATTGGCTTTGCTTTGCTAGGAAGTCATCTCCGTCACTAGTTCTCCTCGTACTCTAAACTATGCTTTAAAGTTACTAGACAGACTATAATCTGATGATCTAAGAAGTCACAATGCAAACAAGCTCCCGATACCTTCCACCATACTCTACCATATCTTTTTCCACAATGTTCACAATTGGAAATCTATTATGTTTGCTCGCCATAAGTCTGCCCTCTAGATGCCTAGCCTCTACCACCACCAAGACGAGTAAAATCACCTCTAGGTCTATACCTTAACTGCCTCTATCTAAAATGTGATCGTGATGGTCTATTCTGGCGTTTACTAAATTTTCTGCCAGATTCAGCTTGAAACTTACCATACTTCTTAAACCTTAACTCTTATCTATACTCTCTTTGTTCATCCTTCAATAACTGCTCTATCTAAATCAAAGCAACTTGTAGCTAGGTAAAACTATTCAAATTTGTAATAGCCAATCTTGTACTAATCTCTATATTCAAACCATCTTCAAACTGACTACATTTATCTTTTTCAATCAGGATCAAAGCAGTTGCATACCCCAATAGTTCATTTAATCATACCTCATACTCAGCTACAGTGAGATTTCCCAATTTCAAATCAAGAAATTCTTTCATCTTACTATCCAAATAGATCTTTGATATTTAATTATGCAAGGTCAAGTGGAACTACCTGAAACTGTCTTCCACCACTGATAGGCTAGACCTTGAAGTAATGAGACTATGTAGTTGAACCTCTCATTAGGCTCACAGTCCATTTGATCAAACACTCTCTCCGTTCTCTCCAACTAACCCCTTGCCTCGATAGGACCTGTACTTTCATAAAAGTTTACAACCTCTACTTTTTAAGTGTGTCGTACCTCCTTTCTCTCCTCTTAGGGGACTCTCTGAGATATTTGTTTAGATTGGGTAAAAGGGACTCCCTATTAGCTCTTATTGACTCAAGATTAGTTGATTCTGTGACACGATCTCCTATAGTAGATGACCAAAAACAAACAATAATAGTGATCACTATATGGGTCTCTTATTATATGCCATATTGAAATGTTCACATATGCCCCTAAGGATGCCAAACTATGCTCTGATACCAAATTTGTAACACACCACTCCCATAGAGCATAATCACAAACATACTGGAGGATATTCAAAGACATACTCTACAAAAATCACACATTAGTATAATCAAATTAATTAGATCTTAGGCATCAAACAAATCATAAGCATTCAAAATATTCATTTCTTCCCATTTCTTTCACAAACATATACAGTCACATATAATAACATAAATTAGAATCCATCATAGACATCACACATTAGTTTTGAGTTTAATTTTAATACAAACATATATTACAAAAGTTACACACTAAAGATATTGTGTATTATGATATGGGATGCTAATGCAAAAGAATCTAACTAGACTTCGCAGATTCATCTGATCAGATCTTTAAGTCATTTTCATCCCCAAAATGTAAGTACTAAACTTCTACTAGATCACTTTAATAACCAGAACTCCTCTGAACCTGAAAAAATGTTGCACTCTTGATGAGTTTACGAACTTAGTGAGTTAACCATCATTGATGCACTCACACAGGTCATATCATAATTTATTTCACTTCAATAAGTATATCATATAAGCCAGTATTGCACATCACATCACATTCTCCATTGATTTCAGTTGTATTTCACTATTTCAAAATAATTCAATAAATCATTTCAATTCAATAATATGATGCATATGCAAATGCATGTGTGTTTTCATTCTCATTTTGTTTTCTTGTGACCAAGTGCCTATCAATGCAATTTGTTGTCCTATACATGTTGTGGGCACTGAGTTCATGGTTAGCCCGTATCCATTATGGATACTGAGTCCATACTATCAAAGCCCATGGCTTTTTTTTCATAATTATGAGCTCAAGCTCTCTTCTACACATCGATCACTCTAGTCACAACTTCTTTATCTAATCATGCATTTTAATATGATGAGATGTATCGTTTTATATGATATGCTTTTATTACCTTTCATTTCGGTGTGCTTATGCCATATAACTGACTCCTCGGACCTAAGTCCAACATTTATCAATTTGTTGCACACGCATTTCATATTAAACATACAATTCACACAGAAGCACATATAAGTGAGTTTACACGTCTAAGTTGACTCACAGTACACCCCAAAAATGATATTACCTCGATGTTCCAGTAATGTTTGGAAGTTGATGATCACCTTACCCATCTATCGTCATGCAATATATACACACATAGTTCACAAATCACTAATTTGTTTAATAATATAAATATACAATCATGCATATGTATATGAGTCTTGTTTCAATACATGCTCAATTAACTTTCCAAGTATGTATTCTTATGCATAGATTTTCACTATTCAATTTGTGCTTATACACCCTAAGACCATTCAAACATTACAACTTGTATATTTGCAATGAGGTTTGTACCTTTAAGTTATATTAAGTTACTCCAAATTCATCCATCATGCATTACACTTATCCTTTTACATTTTATAATCAAAAAGCCTCTTATAACATAACCACAATTGTTACTTTAAATTTGGAATGTCAATAAGGTAGATATATACAATTAGCTAGATCTATACATTCACCAAACTTTTTCCATCAATATGTATTCATACCTTTACCTAATTCTCATTCATAATTACCAAATGTTCTTTAATGCTTATTCATCCATACCTTATACACATTACTTATGTCCTTAAGATCATGTTTGCATTTAAAAACACATTTATTCCATTAACAAATTATAATTTCCAGGTTTAAATACAACCTCATCAAAACAATTCCTTCATTAGATTATGACATCAATTAACTACATAAACTTATCAAGATCTTAACCAATTAATCAAGAAAAAATCTGAGCTCATTCTTAGACTTAATCAAGTTCAAATTTACCAATTTAGAGTGTATTTTCTTAGCTGGTTCCACATGTACACAAGGATGAAATTAAAATTCCAAATTTTGCAATCAACATCACAAATATACTTAACTTTACTACCTTCAATACTTCAAGAATTTTGCAATCTTAGAGACATTACTAACACCTGAAATTTTCCATATTTCATGTCCTTTAAAATTACTTCATTTGAATTTAATATAACTTCCATATTGGTCACACTAAGGCTTACAAAATTATGCTCACTTATGTCATTAACAGTCACTTTTTACAAACACACCTATAGCTCTAATTTTCCATATTCGAAAACACCTTAATAACACCTATCTTTAGCGTGAACAGATCATCCATACAATAGCCCATAAACTATTGTTTTCGTACATGCAAAAATAGAACAAAAAAGTACCCATTCATTCTTCATTTTCTAGCACATATTTAACACCAACAGCACATTCAATTCATCCCTAAGTAGCTATAATAAAATTCAGCTAACATATACCATAATAGGTTGGTATTTCACTTACTTGATTAGCTTGAAGGCCACCTTAAATGTCAAGCTTGCTTAGCCTAACATGCAAGAACAATTGAAGAACATTGAGGGAATAAGATAGGTCCAGCCATAACCAGAAAATAAAGACATTTGTCACTTATTTGATAGGCTTAGTCATCCTAAATTTCCATATGTCAACTTATCTTGCCACTCGAAATTTTCCTAGGCTAAATGTACATATTAATTCATCAATCTTCCAATTGTGAAAATTAACTCCAAATTACTAGTTGTAATGTATCAATTCTTTTTATTGGTAAACCAAAATACAAGACATTATAAATGAACAATCGTGTCATAATCATTTTGAAACTTTTATACCCCATAACATGTCAATTAAGTGCGTATAAAATATTTGAATTTTTTTCTAAATCATAATTCATGTGTGTATCCTAATATTATGCATGTGAATGAATTCATAAAATCATCACCTAAATGTACCAAATTAATTCTATAACATTGTAACACATATGACTCAGTATTCTAACACTCTAACCTCAATAGTTTTAGAGATCAACTATTACAATTTTAGTCAAATATGCATGATTGAGAGACTGTGTTATTGTCTTATATTTGTTATAGTTTCTAAACTAAATGGAAGTAATAGCATAACCAAACCTTGCGTCATTTTGGTATTAAACGAAGGGTCGAGAGAAGAAGTTTAATATGGAGCCAGAAATTATAGACGCTTAGGTCAAGAATTAAAAGCATATTAATGTTGTGTCTAGTTTATATTGCTTTTAATTGCTTTCATATCTTGATTTTGGTTATAAAGCCTTCTGTTTTGATCCAAATGTGAGATAGATTGAGTCGAAATGGTGTGAATTTTTTATTAATGTTAATTGGATTATTTTGTAAATTTTACATGAAGGTTGAAGGGAAAATTCACATAGATTTTTCATCCAAAAAAAAAGAAAGTTGGTGATATAACTAGTCACCGCTATGACAAATGCCCTTACGGGTGACTTAGTTTGTCAATGGTGTGACCTATATTTCCTTTAATTCATGAACTTATTATGTGTGATGTGCAAGAGTGATGGCTTGAAAACCTAGACCTAAAATAGACTACAAATAGAAAGAGTAGGAAGAGTGGCAGCATATTCATTGACACACAAACTCATTCGGAGAATCAAAAAGAGTAGAGAGGGAGGTAGAGTAGTAAAGAAGAGCTTTGGATAAGAAGATAAAAGAGAGAAAGAGTAGATAAAGCAAAAGAAGAAGGTGAGAGCTAATGCAGAAAGTTTGAAAGTGGCAGGAGATCACCACAACTCTCTCATTCGAACACTCATTTGCTCTTACTGTTTATTATGTCTCTATTGTTTTAAGGAACTTACTCTTTTATAGTTGATAGCCTCATATTTGTTAGTTTATTTCAGGTATTTATTTAGTTTATTGCTTTAATACTTCTTTTATACTAATAAAGAAGGGATTGAAGTATTTGAATATGATGAATCTCGTTATTTTTATGATGCGTTGATATCTTTTTCTTGAGGATTAATGTAGCTATTTTAGTCAAATATGCATGATTGAGGGACTGTGTTGTTGTCTTATGTTTGCTATAGTTTTTGAATTGAATGGATATGATAGCATGATCAAACTTTGCATCGTTTTAGTGTTACACTAAGGATCAAGAGAAGAAGTTTAACATAAAACGAGAAACTATGGATGCTTAGGATAAGAATTAGAAATATATTAACTTAAGTAGTAATTAATATTCCAGTTTAATGATTAATTTGGATGATAAACTTATCGAATATGAAAGTTAGATTAGTTTGTTCTTTGAATTGATTTTAAAACCCAATTGGTAATTTTAGTAAGACAAATATCCAATAATTTTCCATTAGTCATGCATAGGAGATTAAATTAGTGAAATTAATTCTCAAGAGTATTCCACTTCGATTAATCTATTCATTTTTGTCACCAGTTAACTCCGTTTACTTTTTAGTTTAATTTTTTGATTTTCTTTAAAGCCTTAGCTCAACAAATTGGATAAAGTGTTTAGGATTGCATCTATTATTATTTTTGTTCAAGGTTAACTTAAATGAACCAATTTCGCCTCCGTGGGAGATAACTACAACTATCTCGTATACTTACAAGTATGATAGCCTAGATATTTTTAGAACTTATTTTAGGCACAATAAGTTTTTGGTGTCATTTCTAGGGAGATGTTTAGAGTTTTAAATTAATTTAATTTTGATTGCTTTGTTGATTGTTTTGTCTATTCATGCATACAATTTTTCGTGTTAGGTCATTGAATTATTTGAGTAATTTTCTTATTAATTCACTGTTGTTTTTATTTGATTTATGTAAGGAACGAGGTCTCAGAAAGGCGAACTTGCTCCTTTTATTGACAATGTACATCGGATAAGAAGACCTCTAAAAGACTTTGAAGACAGTCTTGAGGGACCCAAACCAGAAGATCAAGAGATAGGTGAAAGACAAACATTAATGAAGGAGTATGCCAGATCAATAATCAGTACTGCCACCTAGGACATGCAGCCAGAAACTATGAATTAAAAAATAGTCACCACACCATGCTGCCATCTTTTTATGGGGATCCCAATAAAGACCTATTAAACTTCATTCGAGAATTCTATACCATCCTCTTAACATTCTCGATGGATGGCCTAAATGAAGATTAACTCAAGATGAGGTGCTTCCTATACACATTTAAGGATCAAGCCAAGGCATGGCTAATGACCCTTCCACCTAGTTCACTGACTATATGGGATGAGGTGTACAATAAATTCATGGGAAAGTTTTATTCCCATTAAAAGACTTCTAAGTTGTGGATAAAGATAGAAACCTTCAATCAGATGGAGGGAGAGCCATTCTACAAGGTATGGGAACACTTCAAACTCTTTCTTATTTGGTGTCCACACCATTTTCCACTCTACATGCAGAACTAATTCTTTTATGATGGATTGACATAATAATGTCAGTACATGATGGACAATGCAGTAAGAGGAGCTGTGGGAGTGAACACTGATGAAGAAACATATGAAATCTTTGAATGTTAAAGGCCAATTCTCAACAAAAGAGCATAAGGGGAAGGGGAGTTGGACTTCATAAAGTGTTATCGAATCAAGAACTGGATATGTACTTAGCTAAGTTAACAAGGTATGTAAAGATGTTAACTCTAAGACTACCCCAAAACTTTCCAATTCAAAAGGTATGTGGTATATATGGAATTTAAGGTCATAGAGCTGATGTTTGTTCATATTCTTGTAAGCCTTTTATAGATGAGGAAGAATAAGTGAACTTACTCGATGGTTTTCAACTAAGGGACCGAAATGATCCGTACTCAAACACCTACAACCCTAGTTGGAGAAACCACCCCAATTTTTCATGGAAGAACAACATTCTACTAGCACAGCCCCAACTACAGTATCAAAATTTTCAGAGGTCCAATTATTACCAAGGGCAATCCTCACTTTAGAACCCATCAAGCAAGCCTTCTTTATAGGAAAGGTTGCATGTTTTTATTCAGGTCACAACTCAAAATTAAGAAACAAACAATAAGAGGTTCGATTCTTTGGAGGCATTTGTGAAGAGGATTGAGATCCAAGTAGGGAAATTGGCTACTCAAATGCACAACAATCAAAAAGGAAAGTTGCTTAGTCAACCTGAGAAACCCCAAGAAGTTACTATTATGATAAGTGGTAAGGCGATTGATAATCATATTGAAATCCCTTCCAATCTATCTGATGTATGAAATTAAAAGGAGGAGAGCCTCATCAACAAAAAAGGTTAGCAAAAAGAAGCAAGCAATGGGCACAACACTCTTTCAAGTCATGTTTAGAAAGGTGAAAAATTGGGGCGTGCAAACAATTGCAATGAAGGACCAAGACTACATAAGGTGACTAATCCTTATAGACCACCGATCTCACATCTGAGCCGCCTTAAGGAATTGAATCAAAACAAGTCATTTTCTGATCTATATAACATGTTTTCCAAAGTTAATACTAATCTACCTTTGTTAGGTGTGATAAGAAACATTCTAGCTTATGTGAAGTACTTCAAGGAACTAAGCACCAAGAAATAGAAGTTTGAGCCAAACGAGAAGGTGATGGTTTCAAAGGTTGCAGTAGCAATTATTGCCCAAATCGAAAGACCAGGAAGTTTTCTTATGCAAATATATCAACGAGTAATGGTGATAAGGTTAAAGGTATGCTTGACCTTGGGGTGAGTATAAACCTTATGCCTTAGTCTATTTATGAGAAATCAAATTTAGGACAGTTAAGACCTACAAATATGTACTTGCAATTAGCTGATAGGTCAATCCGTTATCCGAAAGAAATAGTGGAGGATGTGTTAGTGAAGGTTAGCAGATTGATTATTTGTTGGAACCCCTCCCTGGTGGATCACGGGCCCAACGTCCTACATGACATCTGGACGTGCATCCCACAAGGGAGAAATTCCTCACCACAAAAGAAAACTCAAATCGGACTTATTTCACTTCCTTTCGAACAATTCTTGAACAATTCACCTTAATCTCTCTCAATAAAATTGATCTGCTTAATGCCCATCATTGAATTCGATTTCTAAGCTAAAAGGAAATTCCATGACTCTCGGTTAATTAGAATCAAAAATCTCCTCATTTGGATCTCTATAGATCGAGAAATCGCCCAAATACAGAATTATACTCAATATCTCCACACAATTGTCTTTCTTTGATTTACGCCCTAAATTTTAATTAAAATGCGAAAGCTTTAATTTTACCAAACAGGGGTAGAAATTTTTTTTTATAAATCTCTATAAAAACCTGATTTTTTCCAAAATTCATAACTTTGACTCCTGTATTCCAAAATTGACAAATTTGGTATAAAAAGGAAGCTCTATAACTTCCATAAAGGATTCAAAAATTAATTTAACCTCCAAGGGAGTCAAAAGTTATGTCAAAATTTCTGGTCAAATTGAAAAAGTCCTCCTCAAGACCAGAAGTTTAAAAATTCA
>JANSVA010246196.1:0-26222 GCA_025504915.1 Erythroxylum reticulatum
TATCTTCTTTCACTGTCACAATACACTCTTCCTTCTCCCGTCCTCCCCCTCTCCTCTCTCTCCCCCTCTCCTCTTAGCTACCCCTCGTACATTTTGTTATTCCTTGTGCCACCTCAGCCCAATTCTAACTAACTCTGACATCACCCTCTTTCTTTCTATGAGAATACACCCTCCATATCCTAGGCTTAGTATTATTGCTATCATTGGCCCTAACATATAATATACTCACCAAGTTTAGATATTGCTTCTTTGGGAAAACAATAGCATGATCTAATCATTTTTCAAATATGTATCTAACATATGGCACTTCTAATCATTAAAAAAAAAAACCAGCGTAAATGATTTCACATTTTGGGTAATAGTCGTTGCTAGGAGTATAAAGAAACACTTCTCATTACACTCCTCAAAATATAATAATTTACTCACCGGAGCCTCAATTGTAAAACCAATTGGAAGCCTAGTAAATGAATGATTCTAAGTTTAGCCAGGATACAAAATTCTAATTGAATTGCTGAAAGTATGCGGTAACAGTAATGACAAGATTGAGAGTGGGAGTAAGAAAAAATACCATTCTGAGGAACTTTAAAGATGTAATTGGCAGGCAGACCAATACCAAAACCCAATAGAGTTATACCCACATTGAATCCAACACCGCAACCAGCACCAACATAACCAATGATCTCATGGCCAAATCCAGGGCCCCATCCAACACCACAACCAATGCCTAATCCCATGCCCCAAAAGGCTCCAAAAGTTGGATGCACAGGGTTCCATCTCTCATACCTCCTAAACACTCCTTTTATGATCATTGCTACCTGAGGCCAAGTAACCATTTTCATAGCTCATAGTTACCTTAACCAAGGTTATTCTAACTATGATAACAACTGAGAGCACCAAACACTTGATTTTTACATAAAACACAAGATTTCCAACACCAGCGTTACTTCATTGCCCAAGTGATTAAAAAAAAAAGAAAGATAATAAAGAACTTTATGTCATAGTATCAGAAGGGTGCCAGAAATGTCATGTTCTAGTCATACATGAAGCAGAAACACAAGGTTCAATTCAAGTTTTGAAAACATCAATGCGTAAACCGAAGTAGAGTTAGTGAACTTGGTGTTGAATTCACAATCTAAAACAGGAAGATTAACAGACCCTATTGATTTGAGATTACCATCAAAAACTCTGCTTCAACCTTGCGCACTCCACGTTTTATCGAAAGTTAAATAATCACGACCCAACGGATGGAGAGCGAGAGTGCCTGGATTTTATGAGGTTGTAATGGCTTATTAATAAAATTCACCATTTGTCTAAAACCAAAAAGAATCAATCTTTGAATTTCAAAATGTTTAGTGTAGAATATACATGTTGTTCATATCAACATAAAATGTGTAGTTTTCGAGTGAGGTGTACAATTAATCAAAGATGTGAACAAAGAGCAGATGGAAAACAAAAGAATTTGGTAAATTAATTACATGGAAAAGTAGAATCATGTTCACTTGCTCTGACATCATGACTTATTTGTCAATTTTTACTTTTACAATAGTTTTATTGACAGAGACCAGAAATAGGTCATATACTGTCGACAGCTCATTTGAAAGATCTCTTGGTAGTTATAGTATTAACATATATAGTTTTCCACACTACTGTCATGTGATTGTTATCAATAATATATGCAATTTCTGGGATATCTATGTTTGAATATCTATGGGGATAATGAGCTAATAAATGGGACACTGCTTACCTTTTCAACATGTAGCCCTATGCTTTAACAATCAAGAACATCAGGTTTTTCTTTTTGTGATTACAGTCTATGATTTACGGAAATGAAGAAAATACCAGAAAATAGGCGACACAGTAATGAAATGCAAAAGAAAAATTAATAGAAACAATATAAACCGAAATCATTAAGGAAAATGTTGGATAAAACTATTTAGTTGATTGACGATTTCAATTTTCGGTGTCGGCAGGGGCATTTCATCAAAGTATACATGCATTATGCCATATTCCTATTAGTAAAAATCACAATAACAAATTAGCCAAATCACCAAACTACAACATTCTCCAAACAATCAAATATTAATAATAAACGAAATTTGAGAAGAGAGACTACCTTATTAACACGTTGGTTGGTTAGCGACGTCGGTGACTTCACGCAGGTGGCGCGGTGGACTTGCGACGGTCGAAGAGGGAGCTGGTAGAGCGTACACTGGTGAGAGAGACAGAGAACAGAAGCGCGGGGAGTGAAGAACAGCAGTCGAACTCCAACCGAAGAAGAAATGAAAAACAGACGATGACACGAAGATGAACAGAAGAATGGGAGGCTGACGCGATTCTGGAAGTTATTTAAAAACAAACGACGTCGTTTAATAACTTGTTTTTTAAACCTGTAATTGTTATTGTTAAAACAAAACCAGGTCGTTTTAACTTAGAAGAAAAACGAGGCCGCTTTTCTTATCGTGTAATTTTGTTTTGATTATAACAAACCAACGACGATTTTAGGCATGACAATTGGCGGCTAGGTCTTAGTTGATCGAATCACAGGTCGGACTTGAGTGACCAAACGATGTTATTCAAAAAAAATTTTAAAAGCCCATGCTCGGGTCTCTCTAAGGCATAGTTAGGCCAGCCTAGAACCAATTAGCGATCGGGCTATAGATTAATCCTACGTTCGAGAAATTATAGGTTAGTTTGGGCTTGATTGTCATCCCTAGTCGTCTTGTTTTTTGTGTTTGTCAGGCCTCGAGCTTGCTGGCACTGTCTTAGCTCTTTGGTTCGAGCCCAAAGCCTGACAACCCCAAGCTTAAGCTCTACTTATCTAACCCAAGGCTCGTCAAACACATTGAGTGGTGTCTAATTGTGGGCATTTAAGGTTTGGTAGCTCACAGTTATGGTCAATCTTTGCTTGCTTATTGCAGGTTCACTGTGCTAACTGATACAAAGGTTACCTTGGAACTCAAACTTTCACCGAAGTTAATCACCAATACTTTTTGCACAGCAATCTAACTTAGGTCTGCTTAATTAAGACTTTAACTTTCAACGACCCTCAAAGTATTTTCCTTGCACACTCAAAGAAACAATGCCATGGAAGTAATAAAAAAATAAAGGCAATAAGGAAATAAGAAAGATATAGTGAAAACAATCTTTATGTTACTTTCCCCCAAAAGAATACAAGTAATACTCTCTCCGACTAAATGAGAAGAGCAAAACCTAAATGAGCTATATATATAGGCACTCTAACTTAAAAGCCAAGTTACATTCATAATCTTATTTAAACTGAACTACCTAAGATCGCGCTAAGATCACGTCTATCTCTATCAGATTACATTACGTGGATTAATTGAATGACACTGCTATCCAAATAGGATTCTAACTGATAAGATAAAATTTACAAGATAACAGAAAGATAAAGTTTACATTCAAACAGGAAACTGAGATCCTTATCTTCGAAGATCTCCATTATCTTCAGATGTTGACTTCCACTACAACTTTAACTCCTAGTTGTCGCTCACATCATCCAAGATCTCCCCATAATTCTATCCACTGATGATGTAGTATGATCTTAGCGAAGCCCACTGACTTAATCCAATGCTTCCCACAATAAGTTCGCTAATCGTGGTCCATTCATCCGAGCATAGGCTAAGTCCTTAGTCCATCAAGTCCTTAGCTTGGGTCAAGTCAATCTCCACCAGGTCCGAGATTCTACCAAAATTCACACAAAGTCTGATCCTACTCGCCCATATTTGCCTTAGTGTTTTCGCATGCCTCCCTCATATGTGTAATCTAATTAACCTTCCTCCTAAGGAGTATCGTGAAGGTCGCTGAGAAGTGCTCCGAAGTTTAAGAGTTTAATAAACTACCCCCTCCAAATGGTTTTGATGCTCTCGTGGAATTAGTCTAAAGGTAAGCGGTCACCTGGTCCTCAAATTGCCACAAAGTCGTATCTTTCTCCCACGTAACTTCCGTGACAAGTTTACATTTCTACTAAACTAATAACTCGGTATGTTGGTTCTTCTTATGTTCACTTATTCTTCGATGATCTATGATCTTCTTTACTTGATCCTCGAACTGTTACATCACAACCAATGGAGCTCGCTTCAACTAATTTCTATTCAGATATGATGAATCCTCATAATAAGGCTTGGGAAAAGTAACATGAAAAGTAAAGTGTACCTTTAGCCGCTCGGGCATTTTTCAATTTGTATATCACATTTCCTACTTTCTGCAGCACTTCAAACATTCTATCGTACTTCAACACCAAACTCCCAATGAACTTGCTTACTCGAGATCTACTTCCAAATCTATAAAGTTAGTTTCAACAAAACTTTATCTCCCACGTCAAATTCTAACAGTCTCCTCCGAAGATCCATTTGCTTCTTCATTCGTTGAGAAGCTTTTCGAAGACTGTCCTTCGCCTCATTCAATAGTTCTTACTTCTTGATCGCAAACTTATGCGCTGCAGGACATTTGCCACCTGTCCTTTGTTGAGCAATCTCTAGTGGAGTGAAAGGCTGTTGTCCTAACACATTCTCAAAGGGACATTTTTATGTCGTCGAAGATCTATGCAAGTTATAGCAAAATTGTGCGATATCAAGTAAACTTAACCAGTTACATTAACTTGCACTTACATAATATCGTAGGTGCTCCTCTAACAAACTGTTGTTCCTTTTTGATTTGTCCATCTGTTTATGGGTGATTTGTCGTTGAAAACTTCAAATCGCAACCCATCATATTAAAAAGGGATGCCCAGAATCAACCTGTAAATCTGGCGTCTCAATCACTCACAATATTTGCTGGAACTCCTAAATGCTTAACCACGTTCTTGTAAAACAACTCGACCGCAACATCCAAAGGACAAGTCACATAAGTTGGCATGAAGAATGTATACTTGAAGAATCTATTAACTACCATCATGATTGATGTCATGTTGTCTACCTTTGGAAATACACTAATGAAATCCATCAAAGCTGACATCCACGGTCTAAGGGCTATAACAAACTGGCTTCTTTCTTCCTATCTGGTTTATCTAACTGACAAACAGGGCACGTCTTGATGTAACATTCCACATCATTCTCCGTCTTTGGCCAAAAATAGGAATGAGATAGGAGCGTTAGCATTTGTTAGACTCCTAAGTGACCAGCCTACTGCGAGTCATGCATCTCCTTCAACAACTGTTTCTGCAATCCACCAAAGCTTGGCACATATACTTGACTACTTTTAATCATCAAAAGCCCATCATTGTTGAGCCAAAACTTGCGTACAACACCTTTCTTGGCTCGAGATATCAACTTACAGTACATGACATCTATTAGAGCTACCGGCTTAATTTGCTCCAACAAGTTGGACTTTACCCTCGTGACTGAATAAAGGGCTGCAAATACCTCCTTCCTACTCAAGGCATCTGCCACGTTGTTGTGCCTTCTCGGTTTATGCTCCCACATAAAGTTATACTCAGCAAGAAACTCCTGCCACTGGGCTTATTTTGCGGACAACTTATTTTGGGTCCTGATAAACGTGTTAGCAACATTATCCATTCGAATAACGAACCTAGTTCCTAGTAAATATACTAGCCACGTCTTAAGATAATACACCATCACAAGTATCTCCTTCTCGTGCATTAAGTAACCTTGCTCTGCCTTATTGAGCTTTCGGCTGTCAAATGCTATTGGAAGACCCTCTTGTACAAAGACTCCATTAATGGCTTTGTTCGAAGCATCAGTATGTACCTCAAATGGAAGATCGAACACGGGCAGCTTCAATATTCAAATACCTCCTCATATGCACTCGACCAACACCACTATTGCTTCTTCATCAACAAGTTTGCCAATGGCGCCACTTTTTTAGAGTATCCTGCAATGAATTGCCTTTAGTAGTTCACCAGACCAAGAAAACTCCGCAATTCTCGTACTGTTGTAGGAGCTTGCCACTCAACTATCGCTTTCACCTTTCTCGGATCCATCCTGACCTGACTTTTGCTCACCATGTGACCCAAGAATCTGATCTCCAACTGGGCAAACTCGCACTTCTTCATTTTCATGTAAAGCTTTTGCTGCTTTACTCTTTCGAACACCTGCCTCAAGTATTCCACATGTTCTATCATGTTAGTGTTATACACTATGATATCGTCTAAGTAGACCACAACAAACTCATCTAAGAAGTCCTACAACATATCATTCTTAAGGATGTAAAAAGTAGCGAGGGCGTTAGTTAATCCAAACGACATAACAAAACATTCACAAGATTCATACTAAGTTACGCACGTTGTCTTTTGCTTATTGCCCTCAGTTATCCGCATTTGTCAATACCCATACTGAAGATCCTACTTGGTGAGCATCTTAGCCCTTGACAACCTGTCCGTCCAATCCTGAATTAAAGGTATCGAATACTTGATTTTGACTGTTACCTTATTCAACACTCGATAGTCCACACACATCCAAAGTGTACCATCTTATTTCTTCTAAAATAATACTGGGTTGCTATATGGGACTTTGGATGGTTGGATGAACCCTGCTTCCAATAACTCACCAAGTTGTTTCTAAAGTTTCGCCAATTCCATTGGGGACATCTTATATGGGGCACGTGCAGGTAGGATTGCTCTAGGAACCAACTCGATCATATGATCTACCTCACGACGAGGGGAGAGAGTTTTTGGCAACTCTTTTGACATCACCTCCTGAAACTTCCTCAATAAACTTGCAACTGCATTAGGGACTTCCACTACGTGATCTTCGCTAATTTCCCACATGGCGACAAGATAGGTCTCTATGCCATTCTTCAACTTTTTCTCGATACTCATGGCCAAAACATGTCCTATCGAAGTTGTAACATTTGTCGTTCCACCATTGAACCTATAACAATTCACGTAGAAGGAATTTTGATGGTTCATTAATATCATGCATCCCAAACTTGGATACAACAGCACCTTTGTTGCTTTAAGGAAATCGACCTCTAATATCATCTCGAAATCCTCCAATAGTATGATAATGAAGTTCATCTTAACATGCCAACTTCCAATGTTAACTGGAATGTTGTAAGCAATTTCCACAACTACTTGTGCCTTCCTTGTAGGGGTTTTAATCTTTATTGAGGCGTTAGACACCCTTATGCCTAACTTTTGAACCATCTTTTCCTCTAGGAAACTGTGGGTCGTGCCTGTATCCAACATTGTGGTCATGTCTTTCTCCCTAACCTGTACACCCATATACATTAGTATATCAAAGGGAATCGACTTGCTACTAACCGCATTAAGAAAGTTGATCGAATTTAGTTCCACATCTTTCAAAGATTCATTGTCTTCTTCGACAATTAGGGCTTTCAACTTCTTCTTTCTCTAGCACTCTCTAGCAAAGTGTGGATCACCGTATAAGTATCAAGCAACCTTGCACTTCTTTTAGGATGTCTCCTCGTTCTTAGAGCCACCATTCTACTTGCCCTTACCCTTGAAATCCCCCTTTTTAGAGTCTTTCTTTTTCTTCCCCTTGGTCTTCTACTAATGGGCATGGCCTTTGCCCTTGGAAGAATTTGAGGAGCTTGCCTTAGATTCTTTCTCCATTAAAAAATCCACCAAGGCATCAGCACCCGTGATTGTACTAACCGCATCCTTCATGTTTTGCCTCCATAACTCCATTTGAGCCCACAGTTGTAACCCAAATAGAAAATTGAAGAGCTTGTCCTCGTCTGGCATATTCTCAATATCCAATATTAAAGAACTAAATGATTTGACATAGTCTCTTACTAATCCATCCAGCTCGAGCTTTTTCTGGGCATCTCTCGCCAGCCAAGAAGTATTGATAGGAAGTAGCTAATTATTCCTTTTTCATTTTCACCCATGTTTCTACAGGAGTTCTACTTGCATTGATCTTCTCAAAGATCCTCATCCTCTATCAGAGCTTGGCATCTCCATCCAAGTACATGGTCATCATATTGACCTTCTCAGTATCGAATACCCTAGTAATCACAAAGTACTGCTCCATATCTCACAAGAAATTCTTTAACACTTTAGCGTCCCGCATGTCTTCTAACACCCTGGGTTCACGTACCTTCACAGATAAAAGTTGTGGTTTGGAGCTTTCAACTGGGCCTCCTATTATGCCTTCAACAAATCCATCATTTATTGTTGTAACTGGATTTGCACCTCCAGCATTTAGCATTGTAACGACATGTTTCAGCACAGTGATCTCAAACTGGGCCTCCTATTATGCCTTCAACAAATCCATCATCTATTGTTGTAACTGGATTTGCACCTCCAGCATCTTGAATCGAGTATTATGAGATGTGACATCTTCCTCTCCTTGAGGAATTGGCCTAATGAGTGCCTCCACCCTAGTCACTCATTCTATCAAGTTACCTATTGCCATCCCAAAATTTGGCTCTAATACCAATTGATACAAAGGTCACTTTGGTCTCAAATTTTTACTGAAGTTGATCACCAACACCCTTTGCATGACACTCTCATTTAGGTCCACTTAAGCAAGACTTCAACCTTACCCTCGAAGTGTTTTCCTCGCACACTCGAAGAAACAATGCCACAGAAGCAATAAGAAAATAAAGGCAACAAGGAAACAAGAGAGATACGGTAAAACCAACCTTTATATTACTTTCCCTCAAAAGAATACAAGGAATACTCTCTTTGACTGAAGGAGCTATATAGGCACTCTAACTTGGAAGCTAAGTTACATTTATAATCCCACTTAAACTGAATTGCCTAAGATCGTGCTAAGATCATGTCTATCTCTATCAGATTACATCACATGGATCAATTGGATGACACCCCCATCCAAATAGGACTCTAACTGATAAGATAGAATCTATAAGATAACAGAAAGCTAGAGTTTACATTCAAATAGTAAACTAGCATCCTTATCCTCAAAGATCTCCACTATCTTCAGATGTTGAGTCCCACTGTAACTCTAACTCTTAGTTGTTACCACATCATCTAAGATCTCCCTACGATCTCTATCCGTTGATGATGTAACGTGATCTTATCAAAGCCGACATAGCGCACTGGCCTAATCCAATGCTTCCTACAACAAGTACGTTAGTCATAGTCCATTCATCCGAGCATAGGCCAAGTCTTTAGTCCATCAAGTCCTTAGCCTAGGTTGAGTCAATCTTCACCATGTCCGAGACTCTACCAAAATTCACACAAAGTTTGATCCCACTCACTCATATTTGCCTTAGTATTTTCGCATGCTTCCCTCATGCGTGTAACTTTCCTCCTAAGGCACATCGTGAAGGTCACTGAGAAGTGCTTGCCTTAGTGTTTTTGCATGCCTCCCTTATGCATGTAATCTAGCTAACCTTTCTCCTAAGGCACATCATGAAGGTTGCTGAGAAGTGCTCCAAAATTTAAGGGTCTAACACTACGTCATGCTTATCATTAACATTTAAGAGGCCATAACCATGTTTCTCTCTACTGTTTTTGCTTTTCATTTTCTTTTTATGAAATGACAACCTTTCAATTGGACGGGACCTCTTAGCTCTCAGAGAGTAATATTTTTTTTGCTTATAAATTCAAAAGTGAAATTTTATAAGTAGGTTTTCTAGCAAATTGGCCACTTTTTGGTACTAAATTTTAATCCAATCAATAAATTTAACATTAATATTTTAGAGACAACAATTATAGCCTTAATATTTCAAAAGAGTTAAAATTGGATCTCATCATAACAAAAACTTTAACTCACGTCTGTTAAGTGTTAGGTCAACGATGACTTGATAATTTTTATTAATTTTTTTGTTCTGAGCTCCAGTATCATGCCATTGCTAAACTAACAAGTTAGGATCCACCTTTAAAAAAAATTAAAAGTTAAATATGAGATTCAACTTTTTTATTTAATTTATTAATAAATTTCTCTCTCCTCGCTTCTTCTTCACTATCCCTGCTCCCCCCTTCTCTCATACAAACACAAATAACACAACATAACACAGGAACACACATAGACATAAAAAAATAAAAAACTATTAAAAATTGTTAGGTTAGTGTTGATTTGATACCTAACAGATAAACGTTACAATTTTGGTTATAGTAAGATTCAATTTTAACGTTTTCTAAATATTATTTTTATAATAATTCTTTATAAATATTATAGTTAAATTTATTCTTGATAACCATCAGAGTTAAAAGTCACATTTTACCTAGATTTTCTCATATTGGTTTTTCTTAAAGAATTTAACTTAGTATGACAACCACTATAATAATGGTAATAATGGGATAAATCATGATTTAAATCAATAAATACCCAAAAAGCAACATTTAATTGGCGTGTAAAAAGTAAAAATTAAAAAATTGAAGCAAATTAAATCTTTGGCTAATCAATAATTATCGAATATTTTTTCTCTAACTAAAGGCACATAACACTAATACATAAATAAATCTACAAACAATAAAAAATACAACTAAAAATAAAATTGGACAAATTTAGAACTGCAAGTAAATGCCTAACATAAATGGCTTTAAATAATATTTCCATAGTTCATAATTAAAAAACATGTCAATAATATTTTGTTTAAATTTTAGTAAAATCACCACTGAGCATTGAAGTCCAACGCTAAAGGGTTGGTCTTTGCTTAAGCAAGGTTAGGAGTTCAACCCCCGCTTGTATATGCAGAAGTGTTAAAAACTCGGTGGTAGTGCTTTGCCACCCCGACATGATCGGGGAATCTTCTAGGTGTATTAATAATTTAAAGGTGCCACCGATAGATCGGGCCCACCCAAGACACCTCGTGCTTTAACCTAAAAAAATTTTATTAAATGAAATGGTAATATCTATCTCATCTACCATTTATCAAAATTATTCTAAATGCTGTATTTTTAGTTGAAACTCTCAATTTTTCATTTTAAAGACCAAGAAAATATAATCGATTTACAATTAAACTAGGTGAAAAAGTCAAGTCTCATTTGACTCAACCCCATCCAAGTTAACAAGCAAAAGTTAATTTGATTTAGAATCGCATTAGGTTTGAACTTTTAAAAAAATAGGTTTAGAATTTGAGAATTCATCTTCAAATTGTATGAATTTAGCTTAAAATCCTCCAAAGATTTATTGAATTTTGGGTAAAGATTAAGCTTCAAAGTAGACTTGGACCCAATTTGATCTATTATCATCTCATCATACAATGAAAATTAAAGTGTTACAAATTTACTAACAAAATTAAAGCTAATTAAGAAGAAATCTCCATTTGATCATTAATTTAATGATTGTTACTAGAATTTCCAAATTTAGCTATCTTTGCTCTCTTTTTTAAGAAGGTCTGTATGACTATAAATTTTTCTCAAAACAAAATCACTCTTTTAAAAATGGTAAAAGACATAGACATCTCCTATAATTTAAAAAATTATAAAAATTCATGATCTTTAAAATCTAAAAAAAATCATTTTAGTTTTTAGTTTTAAAAGAATTCCTTCTCTTATATTTTTATTAAAAATAATGACAAAATTACACAATATGAACATTAAACATAGACTAATCAAATATCACTAATATAATAACTTAATTCAGCTCTTAAACTCAACTTGAGTTAATTAAATTCGATTTAAATTAATAATTTAAGATAATTATAATAATTTATTAGTTTAATCAAATTTAATTAATTTGATTCGAGTTTATGAGTTGGATTGAATCGTTATGTAAATAATTCACGTCTGATGTTTATATTATATGTGTCTCGTCGTTATTTTTTAACAAAAATATAAGAGAAGGTATTTTTATGAAAAACTAAAACTAAAAAGAGTTTTTTTCAAGAATTTAATGATTAAGCGATTTTTTAAATTTTCTTAAATTACATGAGAGTCTCACTTAGGTTCACTTAAGCAAGACTTTAGCCTTCAACGACCCTCGAAGTGTTTATCTCGCACACTCAAAGTCTTTCATAGGATTGAAACAATGTTATGAAAGTAATAAGAAAACAAAGGCAACAAGGAAACAAAATAGATACGGTAAAACTAACCTTTATATCCTTTCCCTGAAAAGAATACAAGGATTGCTCTCTTTGGCTGAATGAGAAGAGAAAAGCCCGAATGCGCTATATATAGGCACACTAACTTGGAAGCTAAGTTACATTCAGAATCCCACTTAAACTGAACTGCCTAGATCATGTCTATCCCTATCAGATTACATCATGTGGACCAATTGGACGACACCCCCATCCAAATAGGACTTTAACTGATAAGATAAAATCTATAGAAAGATAGAGTTTACATTCAAATAGGAAACTAACATCCTTATCCTCGAAGATCTCTATTATCTTTAGATGTTTAATCCCACTGCAACTCTAACTCCTAGTTCTTGCCACATCATCCAAGATCTCTCCACGATTTCTATCCGATGATGATGCAATGTGATCATATCGAAGCCTACATAGCATATTGACATGATCCAATCCTTCCCACAATAAGTCTGCTAGTCGTGGTCCATCCATCCAAGCTTAGGCCAAGTCTATAGTCCATCAAGTCCTTAGCCTAGGTCGAGTCAATCTCCATAAGGTCCGAGACTTTGCTAAAATTTGTACTAAGCCCAATCCCACTCGCCTATGTTTACCTTAGTGTTTTTGCATGTCTTCCTCGTATATGTAATCCAACTAACCTTCCTCCTAAGGCGCATCATGAAGGTTGCTAAGAAGTGCTCCGAAGTTTACGGCTTTAACAAACCACCACTACTAGATGATTCGACGCCCTCGTTGAAGTAGTCTGAAGGTAGCCGTTTACTTAATCCTCGAATTACCATAAGGTCGTATCTTTCTCCCACGTAGCTTCCGCAATAGGTTTACCTTTCCACTAAATTAAGAACTCAGTTCGTCAATTCTTCTTATGTTGACCCATTGTTCGATGATCTAGGATCTTCTTCACTTGATCCTCGAACTGTTTCCTCATAACCGGTGGATCTCGCTTCACCTGACTCTTATTCAGATTTGATGCATCCTCATAATAAGGCTTGAGAAAACTAATATGAAAAGTAGGGTATACCTTTAACCGCTTGGGCAGCTTCAATCTGTATGCCACATTTTCCACTTAATATAACACTTCAAATGGTCCATCATACATCAACAGCAATCCCCTATGAACTTGCTTACTCGAGATTTTCTTCCAAATATATGGAGTTAGTTTCAACAAAACTTTACCTCTCAAGTCAAATTCTAACGGTCTCCTCCGAAGATCCGCTTGATTCTTCATCGTTGAGAAGCATTTTGAAGACTGTCCCTCACCTCATCTAACAATTCTTGCTTCTCCATCGCAAACTTATGCACCACAGGGCATTTGTCACCTTTCCTTTGTTGAGCAATCTCTACTGATGTGAGAAGTTGTTGTCCTAATACAATCTCAAAGAGACTTTTCTCCGTAGTCAAAGATCTATGCAAGTTATAGCAAAATTGTATGGTTTCAAGTAAACTCAACCAATTACGTTGACGTGCACTTACATAATGCTGTAGGTACTCCTCCAACAAACTGTTGATTCTTTCTATTTGGTCATTTGTTTGTGGGTGATTTGTTGTTGAAAACTTCAAATGACAACCCATCATATTAAAAAGGGATGTCCATAATCGGTTTGTAAATCTGGCATCTCGTTCACTCACAATATCTGCTAAAACTCTAAAATACTTGACCATGTTCTTATAGAACAACTAGGCCATAACATCCGAGGGACAAGTCACAGGAGTTGGCACGAAGATCGCATACTTGGAGAATCTGTCAATCAGCACCATGATTGATGCCATGTTGTCCACCTTTGGAAACCCACTAATGAAATCTATTAAAACTGACATCCACGATCTCTTGGAGATGGATAAGGGCTCTGGCAAATTGGCTTCCTTCTTTCTCTCCGGCTTATCCAACTGATAAACGAGGCACATCTTGACGTAACATTCCACTTCATTCTCCATCTTCGGCTAAACATAGGAACGAGATAGGAGCGCTAACATCTGTTGGACTCCTCAAGACCAGCCCACTACGAGTCATGCATCACCTTCAACAATTGTTTCTACAATCCACCAAAGCTTGGCACATATACTTGGCTACTCTTAGTCATCAAAAGCCCATCATCATCGATTCAAAACTTGCATACAACACCTTCCTTAACTTGAGAAATCAACTTACAATACATCATGTCTAACGGAGCTGCTGCCTTAATTTGCTCCAACAGGTTGGACTCCACCCTCGTGATCGAATAAAGAGCTGCAAATACCTCCTTCCTACTCAAGACATTTGCTACGTTGTTATGCCTCCCTAGTTTATGCTCCCACATAAAGTCATACTCAATAATAAATTCCTACCATCGGGCTTGTTTTGTGGACAACTTCTTTTGGGTCCTGAAACATGTGTTAGTAACATTATCCATTCGGACAGCGAACTTGGTTCCCAAAAAATATACTCGCCATGTCTCAAGGCAATGCACCACCGCAAGCATCTCCTTCTCATACGTTGAGTAACGCTACTCTACACCATTGAGCTTTCGACTCTCAAATGCTACCGGATGACCCTCCTATATAAGGACTCTACTAATGGCTTTGTCTGAAGCATTAGTATGTACCTCAAATAGAAGATCGAACATGAGCAACTTCAACACAGGTTCCGTTGAGATAGCGACTTTAAGTCTCTCGAATGCCTCCTCATATGAACTTGACTAACATCATTCTTGCTTCTTCTTCAGCAAGTCCATCAATGACGCGCCATTTTCTTAAAGTATCCCATAATGAACTGCCTATAGTAGTTCGCCAGGCTGAGAAAACTCTACAATTCTCATACTGTCGTGGGAGCCTACCACTCAACTATCACTTTCACCTTTCTTGGATCTATCTTGACTTGACCTTTGCTCACCCACGTGACCCAAGAATCTGATCTTTGACTGGGCAAACTCACACTTCTCCATCTTCATGTAGAGGTTGTGCTGCCTTAGTCTTTCAAACACTAGTCTCAAGAGTCCTAAATTTTTTGCCATGTTAGAGCTATACACCACGAAGTCGTCTAAGTAGACCACAATAAACTCATCGAAGAAGTCGTACAGCACATCATTCATAAGGTTGCAAAATGTAACAAGGGTGTTGGTTAATCCAAACAGCATAACTAAAAATTCATAGGATCTATACCGAGTTATGCACCTTATCTTTTGCTCATCACCCTTAGTTATCCGCACTTGCCAATACCCTCTCCGAAGATCCAACTTAGTGAACACCTCAACCCTTGACAACTTGTCCATCAAATCCTAAACCAAAGGCACTGGATACTTGTTTTTTATCATTACCTTGTTTAACGCTTGATAGTCCATACACATCTGAAGTGTACTGTCTTGCTTCTTCTGTAACAATACTGGGATGTCGTATGGGGCTTTAAATGGTTGGATGAACGCTGCTTCCAACAACTCACTAAGTTGTTTATGAAGTTATGCTAATTCCATTGAGGACATCCTATATGGGGCACGTATAGGTGGGATTACTCCAGGAACTAACTCAATCTTGTGATCTACCTCATGACGAGGGGAAAAGTTTTTAGCAATTCTTTCGGCATCACCTCCCAAAACTCCCTCAACAAACTTACAACAACATCAGGGACTTCCACCATGTGGTCTTCGCTAATTTCCCACATAGCAGCGAGATAGGTCTCCATGCCTTTCTTTAACCCTTTCTCGATGCTCATGGTCGAAACATGTCTTACCGAAATTGTAGCATTTGTCATTCTACCACCGAACCTTCAACAATTTACGAAGAAGGAATTTTGATCGTTCATTAACATCATACGTCTCAAACTCATATACAACACCACCTTTGTTACTTTAAGGAAATTGACCCCCAATATCATCTTAAAATCCTCCAGTGGTATGATAATGAAGTTCATCTTGGCACGCCAAACTTCCAATGCTGACTGGAACATTGTAAGCAATTCCTGCAACTACTTATGCATTCACTGTAGGGCTTTTAATTTTCACTAAGGCCTTGGACACCTTTATGGATAACTTCTGAACCATCTTTTCTGCTAAAAACTGTGGGTCACACTTGTATCCACCATTGTGGTCACATCTTTCTCCCCAACACCTACATACATTAGTCTACCAAAAGGAATCAACTCACTACTAATCGCATTAAGCAAGGTGATTGGATTTAGTGCCGCATCTTTCGAAGATTGACCATCTTCTACGACAATTAGGGATTTTAACTTCTCTTTTCTCAGGCACTCTTTGGCAAAGTGTGGGCCACCACACAAGTAACAAGCAACCTTGCCCTTCTTTGAGGATGTCTCCCCGTTCTTAGTGCCATCATTATGCTTGCCTTTGCCCTTGAAATCCCCCTTCTTAGAGCCTTTCTTCTCTTTCCCCTCGGTCTTATCCTGTTGGGCGTGGTCTTTTCCTTTGGAAGAATTTGAGGAGCTCAACATAGATTCTTTCACCATTCAAAAATCCACCAAGGTATTAGCAACCGCGATTGCACTAACCGCGTCTTTCACGTTTTGCCTCCGTAACTCCATTTAAGCCTACGATTGTAACCCAAATAGAAAATTGAATAGCTTGTTCTTGTCTAACATATTCTTAATATCCAACAATAGAGAACTAAATGATTTTACACAATCTCTTACTAATCCATCTTGCTTGAGCTTTTTCAAGGCATCCCTCGTGAGCCAAGAAGTATTCATGGGAAGGAACTGATCCTTGAGTTCCTTCTTCATCTGTACCCATGTTTTTATAGGAGTTCTACCTGCAATGATCTCCTCAGAGGTCCTCGTCCTCCACCAGAGCTTTGCATCCTCATCCAAGTACATGGTCGTCACATTAACCTTCTTAGTATTGGATAACCTAGCAACCGCAAAGTACTGCTTTATATCCCATAAGAAGTTGTCCAACACATTAGTGTCCTACATGCCTTTGAACACTTTAGGTTCACGTACCTTTGCAGATGAAAGTTGTGGTATGGAGCTTTCAACCCGATCAACATCTAGCGTTGCAACGATATGCCTCAGCACAGTGATCTAGAACTGGGCCTCCTCTTGTGCCTTCAACTCATCCACCATCTGATGTTGCAACTGTTGGATTCGCACCTCCAACATCTTGAATCGAGTATTGTAAGAAGTGACCTCTTCCTCCCTTTAAGGAATTGACAATAAGTGCCTCTACCTTAGACACTCGTTCTGTTAAGTTGCCTACTGCCATCTCAAAATTTGTCTCTGATACCATTTGATATAAAGGTCAACATGGGACTCAAACTTTCACTGAAGTTGATTGCCAATACCCTTTACACGACAGTCTCACTTAGGTTAGCTTAAGCAAGACTTCAGCCTTCAACGATCCTTGAAGTGTTTACCTCACACACTCGAAGAAACAATGGTACGAAAGTAATAAGAAAACAAAGGCAACAAGAAAATAAGAGAGATATGGTAAAACCAACCTTTATATACTTTCCCTCAAAAGAATACTAGGAATGCTCTCTCTGACTGAATGAGAAGAGCAAAGTTCGAATGAGCTATATACAGGCACACTAACTTGGAAGCCAAGTTACATTCATAATCCCACTTAAACTGAACTGCCTAAGATCGTACTATGATCATGTCTATCCTTATCAGATTACATCTCGTGGACCAATTGGATGACACCCCATCCAAATAGGACTCGAACTGATAAGATAGAATCTACAGAAAAATATAGTTTACATTCAAATAGGAAACTAGTATCCTTATCCTCGAAGATCTCTACTATGTTCAGATGTTTAGTCCCATTGCAACTTAAATCTAGTTTTCACCACATCATCCAAGATCTCCCCACGATCTTTATCTGTTGATGATGTAGTGTGATCTTGTCGAAGCCCATATAGCACACTGGTCTGATCCAATGCTTCCCATAACAAATATGCTAGTCATGGTGTAACATCCTGTTCTCATACTAAGGGTTAGAACCTTAGATTTTTGTAATTAAGAAATAGCAATGAGAGATTAGAAAAATGCATTTTATGCTCATGCATAAAGTTATCATACACATGTTGAATGCATTTTCTCATTTGAATGAGTGGCATTTTCCCTTTAGTTTCTGCATACAGTCATTAGGTTTTATACATATTTTACCTGCTAAATTATTTAGTTTCTCTGAATCTTCATTTATAGTGGTTTATGTTTAATTTGTAAATAAAAAAATGACAATGAATACGAGTTTGGTTGAAGAAGACAACTAAAATTTTGTTAGGAATGCACAGATTAGGTAGCAGCTTGAGATAGGTGAAATGACAATCTAATAGGAGAAAAACGCAACACGTAGTGATGCACTAGGGAGCAGTCCAAAACGCAGAAGCTAGCTATGGATGGGCTAGGTTTAATTTGGAGGTTTTAATTTTACAAAAGAAAGCTACAGTGATGCATAAGAGGAAGCACCACGTGGAAACGCAAGAGTGGAGGCTGACCTACTAGATGCAACATACGCACGTCATAATGAGGAGAGACCCACGACCAGGAGAGCATAAACCACACAAGATGGACACACCAAGCTAGGGAGAAATGCATTAAGAGCTAACGCAGTACTAGGAAGAGCGCGTAGCACCAAAAGAAATGACACATGGATGTACGGATATGCAACGTGGGCTGGGCAGACAATGACGTAGAGAGGGGACCCATTCATCCTCTATGTTATATCTAGTTTCTCTATTTTTATGTTGATTTCTGACTTTAATTGTTGCATTCCTCGTTCCACCATGAGTGAGTAGCTTCTTCGAAGCTTCAAGGTTAGGGCTGAAGCTTTTAGCTAGTTTTGTGGATTGAATCTTGGTTTGATTTATAAGTATGAGTTTCTTAGTTTTGATTTCTCTATTTTGAGATTAACTTTACTGGTATTGTGTTTGGCCAACCATTACTTGACATTAGTTGTTAATTGAAGAATCGATAGGTGAGAATTGATAACGGAACTCCAAAACAGGGAACTTATAAATTTCAGATTTAGATATAGACTGAAATTATGAGAGGAAATTCAAGTGAGTAAAGAACTTAATGGGTTATGCTTGATTGCTAGGCTACAATAGTAGATTAGGATTATTGCATAATACTCTTATGATACCTTGAAAAGGATCTAAGAACTCTAGGCTCAACCTCCTATCAACTAGAATTCACCTCATAAATCAATCCAGGTAAAGTCCATAGAAAACGCTAAAAGTGGAACCTTCCTTGAAGCTTACCATATTTCATTCGAATTAATCCCTAGAGATATTTACATCTTTATTTAGCATTGGTTTTTTTTATATTTTCGATAGTTAAATTCCTTAATTTAAATCCCCATTCTTACATAGCTGCTTAGTCTAATTAATTGAGTAATCCAAGCCTAGTACTTACACAATTACTCCTTGTGGGACGATATTATATTATACTACTTGAGACCCGTGAATTTGCGGAGATTCATCAAGTTTCTTAGCATCGTTGTTGGGGAGTAATCCCTAAGTAATATTAGGCGACTGATTGTTGGGTTAAATTGGACACTTTTGTATTTCTTTTTGTTTTGTGTTAACAGATTTGCTAGAATTGATTTTTGTTTTATTTGTTCTCTTTGCTGTTTAGTTCTTATTTTGTGTTTTTTGTACCTTGTATTTGATCTTGCTGTGTTTTTCTTAGTCCATACGAAGGGCCATCAGTGCTGAAGAATTGTTGTTTGATTCTGAAATCGAGAAGACAACTAAGGCACTATGGAAGGAAGCAAAATCTAAAAAAGTACGGGCAAAAGCATCTAACGAACAGCTTGTGCAGGAATGCCAGATCGAACCTAAATTTACTACAACTTTTCTAACAGAAGAGATAGTCGAATCGAAAATGGTCGAATAGAATCAGAGAACTATGAAGGACCATGCGGTCCCAGATTTTAGAAAATTTCATCCCAACATTACAAGGCCCCTTATGCAAGCAAATAATTTTGAATTAAATCCTGGCCTTGTACAGATGGTGCAACAAAATCAATTCGGAGGGCATCCTACACAAAACCCACTTGTCTACCTGCAGCAATTTTTAGAGATTTGTGAAATGTTGAAGCAAAATGGGGTACCTGAGGATGCTATAAGGCTTTGGTTGTTCCCTTTTTCTGTGAGAGAGATCAGGCTAAAGATTGGCTCCATTCACTACCATCTGGTTCGATCAACAATTGGCAAGAGTTGTCCAAGGCTTTTATGGCTCAGTATTTTCCACCTAGGAAGACTGCAAAGCTCATAAGTGAGCTTACCTCATTTCAGCCTCAAAAAGATGAGTCTTTGTATGAAGCATGGGAGAGGTACAAGGAGTTTCAACGCAAATGTCCACATCACGGTGTCCCGAAGTGGATGATTGTGCAAATATTCTACAATGGAGTTTCTCCGATTATAAGAAGTAAGATAGATGCTACGGTTGGAGGTGATTTAATGGACAAGAGTGAAGACGAGGCCTTTATGTTATTAAAAAAAATTACGTACGACAACTATTAGTGGAATAATGATCGGAAAGAGGTTAAGCAAGAGGGGAAGAGACCTCAAGGAGTCTTCGATCTAGAAGCCTTTACCTTAATGAATTCAAAATTTGAAGCTCTTTTAAGGAAAGTGGATAAGATTGCCGCAGCTGCTGTGAGTAATGTGAATGCCTTACATGATCAGGATTTTGGGTCGAATATGGGTACAGAATTTTAGAACATTGGGCAAGAATTTAGGGCTAGACATATGAATTTTGTGGGAAATTATGGGCAAAAGAATCAAGGTGGAGCTTTCTCAAACACTTATAACCCTGAATGGAAAAACCACCCAAATTTCTTCTAGTCTCAACAACCCAAGCCCCCAAAGTTTCCCTAACCAAAACCATTACCCACAACATCAATCGCATTACCAATAGGCCTAGCAACAACAAAACCATATCCCTCTAGGTTTCTCAAACTTGAGACAACAAGCCTAACCACCTGAGCCTAAGTCCAGCCTTGAATCAATGATGGAAACTTTTATACAGAAGCAAGGAGACCTGATTTAGCAACTTACTACTCGAATGGACCAATTGACGGTCCATAATAAGATGCTTAACACTCAAATTACACAACAAGCTACATTACTAAGGTTGAACAAGGGTAAGCTACTAGCACAAATAGAGGCTCCTAAGGAAACAAAGACAGTGGTACTAAGGAGTGGAAAGTTTTGGAACTTATGATGCAAAAGAATAGGGCTGAAAAGGAATCTAAAGGAATAGACCAGGATGCACAACTTGTGAAACAATCACTTAATCCAGAAAAATACATACCACCACCGCCATATAAGCCACCAATCCCATTCCCTCAGAGATTTCATAGAGCTAAGCTAGATCAGCAGTTTGGAAAATTTGTTGACATTCTGAAAAAGCTCTATATTAACATCCCTTCATATAAGCCCTTACCCAAATGCCTACTTATGCCAAGTTCTTAAAAGAAATCTTATCCAATAAAAGAAGTCTAGAGGAATATGAGATATGAGATTGTGGCTCTTACAGAGGAATCAAGTTCCATCCTTCAAAACAAATTCCCTCCCAAGCTTCAAGATCCAGGAAGTTTCTCGATACCTTGCCAAATAGGAACCACAACAATTAGGAGGGCATTATGTGATTTGGGGGAAAGTGTGAGCTTATTGCCATTATCTATCTGTCAGAAATTAGACATCAGAGAGCTTAAACCAACTACCATATCATTGCAGCTAGCCGATAGGTCCATAAAATTTCCTGTTGGGATATTGGAAAATGTGCCTCTCAAGGTTGGAAGTCTTTTTATCCCAGTAGACTTTGTAGTGCTAGAAATGGAGGAGGATACTAACATACCTATTATACTTGGGAGACCCTTTTTAGCCATAGCTGGAGCAATCATAGATGTTAAGAATGGAAAAATGACTCTGAGGGTGGGGGAGGAAGCAATCGAGTTTAATTTGGGAAAAGCAATGAAAGCTATGGATGACAAGGATTCTTCTTTAATGGTGGACCTTATTAACAAGCTGGTTGGTGTTGAATTTAAAAAATCCCATCCAAGGGATTCGTTGGAACACTGTTTAGTGAAGGCTGTAGCAACTATAGGGGTAATACAGAATTTATAGAGAAGGAATCATAAATTTTTGAATTCGCACATATGCTCGATGCGCAGCCTGTGCAAAGATCTACATAACCTGTGCAACCTGAACTGAAACTATATCCTGATTTGAACAAAGAAGAACCTTCGAATGTGGAATTGAAACTATTGCCTCCTAACCTAAGGTATGAATTTCTAGGCCCTAGTTCGACCTATTCAATCATTGTTAATATTCTTTTAAGCTCTGTGCAGTTTGATAAACTTTTTAAGAGATCTTAGAGAACACAAGCAAGTAATTGGGTATAAAATTTCAAGCCTGAAGGGAATCAACCCATCTTTCTGCACACATAGAATTCACTTAGAGGATGACACAAGACCTGTAATTGGACATCAAAGGAAGCTAAATCCAAACATGAAGGACGTGGTCAAGCAAGAGGTATTAAAGCTATTAGTTGCGGGTGTTATATACCCCATTTTTTACAGTAATTAGGTATGCCCTGTCTATTTTGTGCCCAAAACGGGTGATCTAACAATTGTGGAAAATGAAGGTAACAAATTAATACCAACTAAGACAGTTATGGAATGGCGAATGTGTATAGATTACAGAAAATTGAACAAGGTCACCCGTAAAGACCATTCCCTTTTGTCATTTATTGACCAAATTTTGGAAAAACTTACTAAACATGATTATTTTTTCTATTTGGATGGCTTCTCTGGTTTCTTTCAAATTCCCATTCACCCTAATGACCAAGAGAGGACTACTTTCACATGCCCCTATAGTACTTTCGCATATTGAAGGATGCCATTTGGGTTGTACAATGCACCAGCTACGTTTCAGCATTGTATGACAACAATCTTTTCAGATTTTATTGAGGAAATTATGGAAGTCTTCATGGACGACTTTTCTATTTATAGGCTAACGTTTGACTCTTGTTTAGCTAATCTTGCCAAAGTTTTAAGCAGGTGTGAAGAGGTTGATCTAGTACTAAATTGAGAGAAGTGCCATTTCATAGTACAAGAAGGAATAGTCCTAGGGCACTTAGTCTCCAATCGTGGAATAGAACTGGATAAGAATAAAACCGAAGTGATAGTAAATCTGCCTCCACCAACTTCAGTCAAGGAGATCAGAAGTTTTTTGGGACATGTAGGCTTTTATAGGTGTTTCATTAAAGATTTTTCTCATATAGGAAAGCCTTTGACTAATTTACTGAGTAATGATGTGTCATTCAATTTTAACCAATCTTGTTTTGATGCTATTTGCAGGATTAAGCAAGTCTTGACCTCGCCACCTATTCTTCAACCACCGGATTGGTCCCTCCCCTTTGAAATCATGTGTGATGCCTCGAATTATGCTGTGAGAGCTGTTTTACACCAAAGAAGGAACAAGGTGGCCCATGTGATCTATTATACGAGCAAGACATTAGATTATGCTCAAATCAATTATGCCATGACTAAAAAGGAGTTACTAGCTGTAGTCTTTGCAGTGAATAAATTTAGGTCATATATCATGGGCTCGAAATTGATAATCTACTCAGATCATGCAGCCATCCGCTATCTACTTGCAAAAAAGGAGGCTAAACTAAGGCTTATAAGATAGGTTCTTCTCTTTCAAGAATCCGACCTCAAGATTCGTGACAAAAAGGGAGCTAAGAACTGGGTCGCAGATCACCTCTTAAGGCTCACTACAGATCAGAAGGAACCCCTTCAAGAAGAACCACCAATTAATGACTCCTTCAGTGACGAGCATTTGTTCTACTGTGCAGATTTACCAGAATTGTGTTATTCACTACAAAAAAATTGATGTAGTAATAGTACAAGTTTCATGGTATGCTGACTATGTGAATTATCTTGTTTCAGGAGTCTTATCACTTGAATTTACTTTCCAGTAGAAGAAGAAGTTCTTTTCAAAGCTCAAGCATTATATATGGGAGGAGCCTTTTCTTTTTAAGTGTTGGGGTGATCCGAAGATGTTTACCAAGTGAAGAAGTAGGAGCTGTCCTGAATCATTGCCATGCATCCCCCTATGGAGGCCATTTTAGTTTTGAAAAGATGGCAGCAAAGGTTCTCCAAGAAGGGTTCCATTGGCCTACATTTTTCAAGGATGCAAGAAATTTTGAAAAATGCTAGAGAGCTGGAAATATTTCTCGAAAACATGAGATGCCCCTTAAAGGTATTTTAGAGGTCGAACTTTTTGACATTTAGGGGATAGATTTTATAAGGCCACTACCGTCTTCTCTTGGCAACAAATATATTCTTGTAGGGGTCGACTATGTCTCCAAATGGGTAAAAGCAATTGCTGCACCAACTTATGATGTCAAGGTGGTCATTAGATTCCTCAAGAGAAATATTTTCACCAGATTTGGCACTCCTCGGGTAATTATCAGTGATAGGGAAATTCATTTTATCAACAGCTCATTCACTAACCTTTTGAAGAACTATGGGATATACTACAAGTCAGCATTGGCCTACTACCCTCAATCTAATGGGCAAGACAAAATTTCAAATAGGGAGATTAAAAGCATCTTGGAGAAACCAGTAAACACCTCAAGAAAGATTGGTCTTTGAGGTTAGATGATGCTCTTTGGGCCTATAGAACAGTGTACAAGACTTTAATTGGGACTACTCCATTCAAACTTGTGTATGGGAAGTCATGCCACCTTCCAGTCAAGTTAGAACACAAAGCATACTGGGCTGTTCAAAAGCTTAATTTTGACTTCAAGGCAGCTGAAGAAAGGCATTTGCTTCAATTGAATGAGTTGGAGGAGCTTCGCTTAGATGTTTATGAGAATGCCTGAATCTACAAGGAAAGAACGAAGAGATGACATGACCAACATATTATCAAAAGAGAGTTTAAGGAAGGAGATTTGTTCTTGTTATTTAATTCATGACTCAAGCTATTTTCCGAAAAGTTGAAGTCGAGGTGGTCGGGACCATTCAAGATTGTTAAGGTTTATACTCATAGTGCAGTAAAAGTTGAGGATCCCAGAACTGGTGTATTTAAAGTTAATGGGCAGAGGTTAAAGCCTTATGTGGCTAGATTTCCAATAGAAAAAGGGGTCAGTCAATCCCTCTCCAACCCTAACCCTTGAGCAAACATTTGGCTAAGTCAAGCTAAGGACGTTAAATTAACACTTCTTGGGAGGCGACTCAAGTTTCACACTTTAGTTGTTTTTATTTTTTATTTTTTATTGTACCCAAAATTAACGTTCTTTTTTTTTAATTGCAAGAAATTGGACATTACAAGCGAATTTTGATGGGAGGAATTACAATTCTGAAGAAAATGATCCAAGATCATTACAAGTAAATTCTTTGTGCCTCTTTACTCAAGACTTAGCATATTGTTGAATTTTGGTGTTGTTTGTGTTTGAATTTGATCTGCAGCATTTCTAAATTATGGGCATGCATCATCCTACATAGCCTATGCATGCGGCTGACTGTTGACATTCTTTTTGTCCTTACTTGTGCATATACATACTTACTTACTTACTTCAAATTGTGCCTGTGCACCTTGACATTGAGGATAATGTCCTATCTAAGTTTAGAGGGTGAGGGTGAGCATGATTTTTCAAAACTTTCTTACCATTAAATTTCATTTTTTTTACAAACCTTTATATAGTCAATTTTCTTACATAGTTGAATTTCCAAATCAACTTTTTGCAAATAAGAGCTTTATAAAGGAAAACCTCATTAGGAAATTTTGATCCTTAAAGGTTTTGATTTTGGCCTTACTTTTGGGAAATTGAGAAGTGCTTGAGACCTAATAGGGTTTACCTTTAGAAGGTTTGTGGATAGATTGTTCCGGACTATTGCTTGGTTTCTAATTGTTTAATCTTACTTATATTCTTTGATTTGACTCTTCCCTCCCATCCCATTTGAGTTTTGATTATCTATAAAAGTTTTAGGCAAGTTGGAACCTAGTGAGGTCTTTCCAATCCTAAAACAAGTTCTCTAGGCCTATTATGGTGAAATGTGAGCACAAATTTAATAAGGAAGGGATCAAGGCAAATTTCTTTGAATTATGAACCACAATCCAACTTTGGCTTAAAATAACCCTATATTCCTCTTGGAGTCAAGTTGAGCCTAAGTAAAATTCCTATTTCTTTGGCACCCTCATTTAACCAAGCCATAAGCCAATCATTCCCTACCTTTCATATGGAAATGACTATTTAGGAGTAGGATATGTGTGCATTTGGGGGGGGGGGGGGGGGGGCGAAAAAAAAATTAAAATAAAAAATGGAAAAAAAA
>JANSVA010246405.1:0-26213 GCA_025504915.1 Erythroxylum reticulatum
CCAAACTCAAAGTTGACAGTGTCCTCAATATCAAATAAGGCAAATAATTCTCATACATAAAATTTCACACAGTGCACAATATAAATCAAACACCAAATTCAACCAAACCACACTCATTCATCAATTAAACATTACTGTAGAATAATAAAATGAAGTTTAATGAGAACTTCCCTGGACCGTGATGGTGAGTGCGTTTCCAACTAAATCCTCTATTCATCAACATTCCCGAGTTGTTGTTCCTTCAAGAAAAATACTTGAGAATTATTAACTTGAGTTTGAAAAAATGGAAGCGCTATACTAAAAATAAATAAATGAACCAAAAAAGAAAAGGAAAGAAAACTAGGTTGCCTCCCAATAAGCGTTTGTTTAAAGTCTATAGCTAGACTTTGAATTCTTCTCTCAAGGCTTTGGACTAGAAAGGGAGTAAGTTGTCCCTTTCTCGATTTGACCTCCAGCAATATATGGCTTTAAACGTTGTCTATTGACCTTGAAATTTCTAGTTTTTGGGTCTTCTAGTTCTATTGCTCCGTAAGGAAAGACCTTCACAACTTTGAACGACCTTGACTATTGAGATTTTAACTTTCCAGGAAATATTTTCAGTCTTGAATTGAAGAGTAGCACCAAATCTCCTTCTTTTAATTCGTTTCCTATAGATTATGGCACTTTCATAAGCGTCATGCCTTAATTCTTCAAACTCGTTCAGTTGCAACAGTCTTTTAGCACCTGCTTCTTTAAAATCCATATTCAGCTTCCTTATTGCCCAATAAGCTTTGTGTTCAAGCTACATAGGAAGATGGCAGGACTTCGAAAAAACCAGTCTATATGGGGTTGCCCCAATTGGCATCTTATAGGTCGTCTTGTATGCCTATAGAGAATCATCAAGCCTCAAAGACCAGTCCTTCCTTGATGAATTAATCATCTTCTCCAATATAGATTTGATCTCCTGGTTAGAAATTTCAGCTTAATTGTTAACTTGAGGATGGTAAGCTAACGCTTGCTTATGGTAGACCTCATATTTATTTAGCAAATTCTCGAAGGAATGGTTGATAAAATGAGTCCCTCGATCACTTAATATGACCTTCGGGGTCCTAAACCTTGTGAAAATATTCTTCTTAAGAAATTTTAGCACCACTTTCATGTCACAAGTTGTATAAGCAATAGCCTCTACTCATTTTGAGACATAATCTACTCCCACCAAAATAAACTTGTTACTAAAAGAGGGTAGAAAAGGCCCCATGAAGTCCAATCCCCATGTGTCAAAGAGTTCCACTTCTAAAAATCCTTACATTGGCATCTCATACTTCCTTGAAATGGTTCCAGTTCTTTGACATTGGTCACATGCTTGAACAAAATTCCTTGCATACTGAAAAAGTGCTGGCCAATAAAATCTTGTTTGTAGCACCTTGGCTGTTATCTTTTCTGAACTAAAATGTCCTCCATAAGGTAACACTTCTTCAGCTTCTTCGCTTGGCAAATATCACCTAATAATTTCATCATTGCATCTCCGGAATAAATATGGTTCCTCCCACATGTAATACTTCAAATCGGAGAAAAATTTCTTCCTCTATTGGTAGGACAAATAAGGTGTTGTAACTCCAGTGACCAAATAATTCACGAAGTCTGCGTACCAATGAACAATGAAAGGTATAACTACTGCTAGTTCTTGGACAACACAACATAACTCGTTTAGATCTGCACAGTTTATGCGCTGGGTACTTGTAAGAAAAAACAAATTCTCATCACAAAAATTATCATCTATATCCGATTGATGAGTCGAGTTTGAAAGCCTCGATAGATGATCTGCAACCACATTCTTTGCTCCCTTCTTGTCTTTAATCTTCAACTCAAATTTTTGAAGGAGAAGTATCCACCATATTAGCCTTGGTTTAGCTTTTTTTTTGCAATTAGGTACCTAATAGTGCCATGATCTGAATAGAAAACTACTTTTGAGCCAACTATGTAGGACCTAAACTTGTCCACTGCAAACACCACATCTAGGAGTTCCTTTTCAGTAGTCGCATAATTCAATTGTGCATCATTGAGTGTTTTACTTGCATAATAGATGACATGAACTACTTTATCCTTCCTTTGCCCAAGCATAAGTCCTACAGCAAAATCAGAGGCTTCACATATAATTTCAAATGGTAGAGACCAATTTAAAGGTTGAAGAATTGGAGAAGAAATTAAAGCTTCTTTTAACCTATGAAAAGAATTCAAAAAGGCATCACCAATCATAAAAGGGACATCATTATTCAATAGATTTGTCAAAGATTTAGCTATTTTAGAAAAATCTTTGATAAATCTTCTATAAAAACCAGCATGCCCCAAAAAGATTCTAACTTCCTTAACTAAGGTAGGTGGAGGCAAATTTGATATCACTTTGGTCTAGCCTTGTCCACTTCAGTCCCTCGATTAGAAACAAGATGACCAAGTACTATCCCTTCTTGCACCATAAAATGGCACATTTCCCAGTTTAATACAAGGTCCACTTCTTCACACTTGCTCAAAATTTTTCCAAGGTTAGATAAACATGAATCAAATGAAACCCCATATACTGAAAAGTTGTCCATAAAGATTTCCATAATTTCCTTAATAAAATTAGAAAAGATTGCCATCATGCACCTTTGAAAGGTAGCTGCGGCATTACACAGACCAAACGACATCCTTCGATAACCAAAGTTATCATAAGGGCACGTAAATGTCGTTTTCTCTTGATCATTAGGGTGAATAGGAATATGGAAGAAACTAGAATAACTATCCAAATAACAGAAGAAATTATGATTAGCTAGCCTCTCTAACATTTAATGAATAAAGGATAAAGGGAAATGATCATTACGGGTGGCTTTATTTAACTTCCTATAATCTATACACACATGCCAACCTGTTACAGTTCTAGTTGGAATAAGCTTATTATTATCATTTCTTACCACTGTCATACCTCCCTTTTTAAGGACACAATTGATCGGGCTTATCCATGTACTGTCGAAAATCGAATAGATAATTCCTGCAGCTAAAAGTTTAAGCATTTATTGCTTCATGATCTCCTTCATATTTGGGTTGAGCTTTCTTTGGTGTTCTAGAACTAGTTTTGCATCTTCCTCCAAATTGATCTAATGCGTACAAAATGTTGGACTTATTCTGTTCAAGTCAGAAATTTGGTAGCCAGTCACCTTCCTATACTTTGTCAAGACCTTCATTAATTTTTCATTCTGCATAGTACTCAAATTTGCATTAACAATGACTGGGTAAGTACTATTGGGTCCTAAAAATTCATACTTGATATTGAGGGTAGGGCCTTTAGTTCAATGGTTGGTGGGTCTTCTTGTTTCAAATCTAGTGCAGTGATCTGTTTTGACTGCATAAGTTGTGCACTCCTCTGCACAGGTTGTGCTGCTAGTGTTTGCAGTAACTCTGAAATTTCTAGCTGATGGGTTCCTGTTGAAATTGAATGCACTAGAAAAATTTCTAAAAAATCATGAGGTTTAGATTTGCTAAATTGAATTCTAACCTCCTCATCAACTCTATCAACTCTAAGATATGAATCTCCCTCATCTTTTTCCTTAATTGCCTTTCCTAAATTAAATTCAACTTTTTCCCTCCCTAACTTTCAATGTCATTCTCCCATTCTTGACATCTATAATAGCTCTCACAGTTGCAAGAAAAGGTCTCCCTAAGATAATGGGTATATTTGTATCTTCTTCCATCTTCAAGACCACAAAATCTAATAGGATAAAGAAATTCCCTACTTTCAAAGGTATATTTTCTAAAATCCCTTGAGGGGATTTTATTGGCCTATTAGCTAATTATAGTAGGCTTCAACTTCCTGTTGGGTCCCATTTTCGAATCCCAACTCTTGCTCAGATACTATAAATATTGGGCACTGTTTCCAGAACCCAACTCTTGCAAAATCATAATCGTTGAACTTATTCCAATGAAGTTTCCTTAACCATCATCAAATTCTCTTCTTGTTTCAATACCATAACTACGTTGGACCACGATTCTGGAGCCCAACATTCCTTATCATAAGACGTGTGCTTGTGCTTGTTACCATGCATGATTATTCCCATTTAACCCTCATTTCTAATGCTGTAGTGTCGAGCCCTACCTTTGAAAACTTTCTTATACTAAAACAAACATTCTATGCTAAACTTCCATCCAGATATTGAGATAGCTCTATGTCTCTAGTTTATCTAGACACAGGATTCATCTCATTTGGAGGTCGGATAACAAAGTTATGACTGAAAAAATCAAACAAAGGTTTTATCCTTCAACATATTGAACTTATCTTGGGAAAATTGGCATAACTCTCTCTACAGATGTTAAATCAAAATGTTCTTTGGATTATCAGAAAGAGGGCTTAAGATCTACAACTTTCATGTAGACCTTGAAGACAAATTCAATCGTCTGAAGGGTCAAAAATGGACCAGATGATAGGATTAGGCGAAACCAATCAAACGAATCAAAAAGTAGACGAATTGAAAAGGAGACGAAGCAAAGCAGACGAAACAAAAAGCAGACGAAGCCGAAAAGGGCAGACGGAGCCAAAGAGAAGATGAAACAAAAGCAAACGATGCACAAGACGGACAAAGTGATGAGAGTAGATGAAACAAGGAATAGACGAACCAAAAGACAAACAAAGCAAAAGTCTTAAGATGAAGCAGGGTCAAGTTAAGACAAAGAAGGTCTTAAGATGATGTGGGGTCTTAAGACGATGCGATGTCAACTTAAGATGAAGCAAGGTCTTAAAATGATGCGGGATCAACTTAAGACGAAGTAAAGTCTTTAGACAATGCTTGGTCAACTTAAGATGAAGCAAAGTCTTAAGACGATACGGGGTCAATTTAAGACGAAGCAAAGTTTTAAGACGATGCTGGTTCAACTTAAGATGAAGCAAAGTCTTAAGATAATGTGACATCATCACAGACGATACGTCTTTACAGACGATGCATCCCTAAGATGAAATGACGTCATAATAAACGATACATCTTCACAGATTATACATCTCAACAGATGATGCATCTTCATAGATTATGCATTCCTAAGATAAAATGACATCATCACAGACGATACATCTTTATATACAATACATCTTGACACTCCTAAGCATTATCCTTTTTAAGGACCATAACTCTTGATCCAAAGGTATAAAATTTTCATACTGCATACTAACGGAATGCTAAAAGAAAGACTACAACCTTCTAGAAGACCACTTGGTCTAATTTGGACTAGATCAATCCAAAATTTCCCCTAAAGTCATAACACAAATTTAACCCTATGGAAGGCTTGTAATTTTGCATCTCGCATACTTGGAATGTCCTGAGCTTAACCATTCTATTACTAGATTGATTTCATTAAACTCTCAAATCTCATCTTATTTGTCTCAACCCATCTAACTATATTTGATCAATCATAATTACTGTCTTACCTTCGCATGAATCTCACTTAGGCATATGTGTGTATATGCATATATATATATATATATCCATAATTTATGCTCAAAACCATCTATTTAAGCTGATAATCATCTCAATATCATCAATACATAATTCGTATTTCTTTAACAGCAAAAGAATAAGGTTCGTACAAATCTTTGATGGCATTCTAAGCCACATTACAACATCATCTCAAAGTCTCAAATTACAAAAGGGTTCTTAAACAAATAAACTTGTTGCTTTCCTAAAATCAACTCAAAATACAAATTGAGCAAATTTGGAGAATTTCCCTTAGGCTCTTGATCACTTGATCTCTTAGCTATCACCTAAAGATGGGGTAAAAAGGGGGTGAGCTTGAAAGCTCGTGGGTAACAGTTTATAACAAAAATAGATAAGCAAAACTTTTGAAACCATTTTTCTTGTCATGGAAAACTTTCGTTGAGTTTATAGAACATGTGTTTCTTATACTTTTAGTTGAAATCCACAAGTCATAAAACATGAATGCATCAAACTTGCTAACATAACATGAGTATATAAGCACATCATAATGGTTTGGGTGGATCCAAAAATAGAACGTACTACACAATTCTCATAAGGGTCTTGTGTAGCCGTGAACTTAGGGGAGACCATAAAGGAGCTCCATGCCACTAGCGGGCAGGTGGGAGAAGCCTTTAACTTGGTTAACGTGCACGTGACAAAACTTAGGGGACCACCACAAACCCACATAACACAAAATTCATGAATTGTAAACTTGTTGCCCAAAATGGCACTTTTTCAAAAGCTTGCTTTTCATATACTTGATATATATCTTGAAAACATGATTTCATAAACATGTATCTTTTCATAAATCACTTGCAAAGTCTTTTTTTATGAATCATCACACAATTCATGTAGCAATGTATAACAATTTCACATATCATTCAAGAATAATGAAAGCAACACTTATGATGAAATTGAAATCAGTAAATGCCTTTGATTTAAAGAAAAACAATAGTGGCTCATTTACTCTATTATAAACATGTACCCAACTTGATTTCCTTGCTTATAGACTTGCTCATAAATGCTTCTTCTCTTTTTCCTCTTTCCTTTCTTGATCCCTTACTTCTTTTGTCTTTCTTGATTTCCTTGATTCTTCACCAAGTGAAGAGATCCTTGGCTCAAATGGAAGCTCTTCTCTTCCTCTACCTTTTTCCCTTCTTGAACAACCTTAAAATCTCTCTTGAAGGCTTAGAAAATTGAGAGCCTAGCTTGTTTTCTCTTATTTCTCTCTCTCTTCTCTTTTTTGTGCTTCTCTCTCTTCCCTCTTTTCTCATCCACGAATTAGCTTCTTCTCTAATCCAAGACAACAAATCTTCTCCCCCTTTATACCCTTAATGATTTCACAATGTCCATTTTACCCTTCCTTATATGTCTTATGTTCTTTACCCTGAATTATCTTGCCAAAAGCACCTTTGAACATCCTTATAACCTTAACACTTTAATTCAATCATCTCATATCATATAATCTTTCTAACATCAACATAATAATTAACTCCACAAACTTTCATAAAGATCTTATAATTGACGTAACTCATACTTATTCATTAAAAAAATTTAGGGGTTAACAAATCAGACTCATTTTGTTCACGGTATAAACTTCAATTTAAACATTTTATTCCACAAAACTCTCGAGCTATTTGTTGTGCATTTCTTCATTGATTTGTTAAGCATCATGTATAATTGAGTGTTATGTTATGATGAATAATTACATGATATGTTCTAGGTAAAGACATCTTGTTAACTATAAGCTGTGAGATCGAATTATTGACTAATGAATTACTGGATATATATGTGTATATACTTGAACGTGTGGCTTGTTACCGGTGAATATAAATATATTAGCCACTAAGCTGTGTAGCTCACCCCACTATTCACTCCTCATGTGCAGAACGAGAAGGTTCGCAATCCTTGCAAGGCATCAGAAACTCCAAGATAGTTAGAGAATTCTGTACTAAGTTAGTGATTATTTTGGTTAGCTTTATAGGCATATCAACATTGAGCATCATTTGTATTTTGTTTCAAACCTTGATAGGTATGATGATATGTAAGTGGAGCTTGTATGAACTCTTTTGTATTTATTAATGAAATGAATAACTGCAGTTTCTTTTAAGTATGATTAGATTTATCTTATGGTCAAGTTTGGATGGTTAGAATTGAGTGTATGTGTGATTAGAATATTGGTATTGGTTATTGAATGTGTTTCAAAATTTTGAGCTGGTGTTATTTTCGAAGTTTGGATTTGAAGGTTTTGCCGCGGCGAAGTCAGATGTTCGTTGCGGCGAACCTCTCAGAAGGGCGTTTATAGACAAAATTTTGTGACTTCACTGTGATAAGGCTCGACTCTCTCCACGGCGAACTTCTCTCGAAGGGTTCTCTTGCTGAACCTTGGGAGTTCGCAGAGAACCCTTCAGAAGAAGTTCGCCATGGAAAACTTTCCCGAAAGGTCCATGGAGATAACTCCATTTGCTACCACACCAAGATTTCTTATAAATCCAATGATTTCCACTTTTCATTCGCACCACCCTCACATGACCGCCTCGAATGGTCACCTCAAAATTCATCTCGAGACTTGGGTCAAACACCTTTTGGTATCAGAAATGATAGTTAGGCTCTGAAAACGAGGCCCAACATCCTTTGGTATCAAAGCCTAGGTTTTTCCTACACTTAGGATACATAGTAATATGAATTATTATGCTATGTGATTTCTTGTTGCATAATAAATTGATTAACTGCATTAGCTGACATGCATATCATCCATACATGTAGGAACTAAGATCAAAATGAAGTGTAAGCTAATCGTTAGTGTTACAATTGAAGGAGTGAGATGCCACCTCATAAAAGGACACGAGCGGTTCTACAAGGATCAGTTGCACCTAACTCTCCAATAAGAGAGGAGAAAACTAACGAGTCTATAGCCCCAGGAAATGTTGAGGCTTCTTTTGGGCAAGGTAGTGATATCGTTCAATCAACAACGCAAGAGTCACCTGTTTCGCAGGAGAAAGTGCCTCCATTGGATTCGAGAATATTCTAGGCCTTTGCTCAGGCATTTGCTCAGGTCATAGGCTAGATGCCGCAATCTTCTGCTCTGACCCTAGCTAAGAAAGGGAAACAGTTTGATAAGCTCAAGAAGTATGGGGCAATGGATTTCTATGGGACAACAGATCCAGAAGAAGCCAAGACTTGGTTGAGAAAGACTCAGAGGATACTGGATCGGATGGATTGTAAAGATGATTGGAAGGTTGTGTAAGTTAGAAGTTTGTTATAGGGAGATGCTTTACATTGGTGGGAGAGTCTGCCAGGGAGCCAGATGAGACCGCCAGTGTTGGCATGGAAGGACTTCTTAGCTGCTTATAAGAATAAGTACCTATCTGAGGTGTATATTCAGCAGAAGCAGAGAGAGTTTCTGAGTCTCACCTAGGGGGAAATGAGGGTGAGTGAGTATGAGCACCAGTTTACACAACTATCTTGGTATGCAACAACGATGATGATGAGTGAGGCGCTATGATGAGTGAGGCGCTAAGTGCCATAAGTTTGAATCAGGATTGCATCTAGCTATCAGAGAGAAGGTAGTGGTACAAAATTTTTGTGATTTTCAACATCTAGTTGAAACGGCACCAAGGGTTGAAAATATTAAGAACATAAAGAGAGTCGTGAATAAAAAGAGAAAGGGGAGAGAATAGTTCAAGAGGGGAGGTGGTACTCTTATGTCTGAGAGGAGTGCCAGGACCTTCCTTATACAATCTGAGAAGAGGAGCAATGGTGCAAGTAGATCGAGACAAATGGGAACCGTTTCTCAGCAGGCCTTAACAGTTGGAGGCAATAGAAAGGGACAGGGAGACAAGTCGTCCCTCCCTAAATATGATCACTGCAGGAAACTCTATAGAGCGGAGTGCTACCAATTGACAGGAGTTTGCTTTGACTATGGGGAAAAAGGGCATATGTCTAGAGAGTGCCCTCAATATGCAAGATAGGAGAAAACTATGATGCAAGCTTCAAAGAGAGTTAAGACTATAGTACACAAAACTGTAATAGAAGTGGGCAGTTCTGATGTAACTAAGAGGGTGAGTCTTCCAGGGAGACCAAGGGGTCAAGCACCAGCTAGGGTGTTTGTAATGACACGAGAGGATGTAGAGAGAGCTCCAAAAGTTGTGACTAGTATTGAGCCTATTAGATACTCCTTTGATAATGAGTACTCCAATTAGCCAGTACATTGTGATTAGTCAAGTTTATAGAGACTGTGAGATATATATTGGAGGAGAACGATTAGTGTTGAATCTAATGCCATTGAAGATGGGAGGATTAGATGTGATTTTGGGTATGGAGACATTAGAGAAGTATAATGCTAATTTGAATTGCAAACGGAAGATAGTAGAGTTTGAGTTGGATGACTATAGAAAGGTGGTATTTATGGGAGACAGAAAGTCAAGCCCACCTAGAGTTGTTTTGGCTCTGTTAGCAGAGAAAATGATGAGGAAAAGGTGTGAAACATTTTTGGCCTATGTGGTAAACAAGAAGGCAAATGGAGGGAAGTTAGAAGAAATTCCTATGCTCATGGAATTCCTGGATGTCTTTCCAAACAAATTGCCAGAACTACCTCTACTAAAGGAAATTGAGTTTCCCATTAAATTTCTTCCAGGTACTGCATCGATCTCAATTCTACCTTATCGAATGGCTCTGAAGGAATTGAAGGAGCTTAAGGACAATTTGAGGAGTTGTTGGAGAAAGGCTATATTAGATCGAGCTCATCGCCTTAGGGAGCATTGATTCTTTTTGTGAAGAAGAAAGATAGATCATTGAGAATGTGTGTGGATTATATGAAGCTTAACCATGTCACCATCAAGAACAGATATCTGCTCCCACGTATAGATGATTTGTTTAATCAATTACAAGGGCAAAAGTCTTCTCCAAGATAGACTTGAGATCGGGTTATCACCAGTTGAGGATAAAGGAGTTGAATGTGTCAAAGACTGTTTTTAGATCACGGTATGGGCATTTTGAGTTTTTAGTTAGCCCTTCGGATTGACTAATGCCCCTACAACTTTCATGGACTTGATGAATAGAGTCTTTAAGTCTTTCTTAGACCAATTTATCATTGTCTTTATTGATGATATATTGGTTTATTCCAAGAGTGATCAGGAGCTTGAAGAACATTTAAGAATTTCTTTGGACACACTAAGGAAGAACGAGTTGTATGCCGAATTTGACAAATGTGAATTTTGGATAAAAGAAGTGACATTTCTTAGACATGTGATTTCGGAGTGAGGAGTACATGTGGATCTGAGGGAGATAGAAGCGGTTGGGAAATGGGAAGCACCTAAGAATGTAGTTGAAGTGAGAAGATTCTTAGATTTAGCTAGGTATTACAGGAGGTTTATGGAGGAATTTTTTATGATAGCAACTCCACTTTCCAAATTGACAAGGAAGAACCAGAGATTTGTGTAGATAGAGGAATGCCAGAACAGTTTTGAGGAATTGAAGAATAGGCCTACAATGGCACCGATTTTGACTTTGCCTTCAGGTAATGATGGATATGTAGTGTCTAGTGATGCCTCAAGGAAGGGATTGGGTTATGTGTTAATGCAAGAAGATAAAGTGATTAACTATGCTTCTAGGCAATTGAAACCTTATGAGATGAATTATCCTACGTATGACTTAGAGTTACCTGTTAGAATCTTTACATTGAAAATACGAAGACACTACTTATATAGAGTCACCACCAGGGTGTTTACAGACCACAAGAGTCTTAAGTATTTAATAAGCCAAAAAGAGTTGAATTTGAGACAGCGAAGATGGTTGGAATTACTGAAAGATTATGATTTGATGATAGATTATCACCCATGAAAAGCTACTGTAGTAGTGGATGTATTGAGTAGGAAATCTACTATGGCACATATGGAGACAGTGTATTTTCCTTTGTTGAAGGAATTGAACAAACTTAGAGTGACATTGAAGCAAGACAAATTTAGGTATATATTGGCTAACTTTAGAGTAAGGCCAGTGTTGAATGAATAGATTAAGGAATGTAGGAATAAGATGAGTATTTGAGCAAACTTAGAGAGGAGATTAAAATGGAAAACCTTCAGAAATAGGGATAAGAAAAGATAGACTGATGGTGGTAGATAACAGATTGTGTGTCCTAAACATATTAGAGCTGAAAGATGAGATATTTGATGAGTCACACAATGATCCCTATGCAATGCACCCAAGGAGTACGAGAATGTATAGAGATTTAAAAGAGCACTTTTGGTGGAAAAGAATGAAGAAGGATGCTGCAGAGTATACTAAAAGATGCTTAGTGTGTCAGCAAGTCAAGGCTGAACACCAGGCACTTTCAGGCAAGCTTAAACCTTTGCCTATTTTGGAATGGAAAGATTACGATGGATTTCTTGATGGGATTGCCAAGAAGCAACAGGAAACATGATGCAATATGGGTGATTGTGGATAGGCTAATCAAGTCAACACATTTTTTATCAATTAAGCAGACATCTTCTTTGAATGCTTTGGTCAAGAAATATGTGGATGAAATAATCAGACTACATGGTATTCCAAGCTTTATAGTTTTGGATAGAGATCCCAGGTTCACCTTCAGATTTTAGGAAAGCTTACAGGAGGCTTTGGGAACTAAGTTATAGTTTAGTAAAGCTTTACATCCCCAGACTGATGGATAATCAGAGAGGACAATACAGAATTTGGAGGCAAATGTTGAAAGCCTGTGTCATGGATTTTAAAGGCTTATGGGATGATCATTTCCCTTTAATCGAATTTGCTTACAATAATTCCTATCACTCGGGGATTCAGATAGCACTTTATGAAACTTTGTATGGTAGGAGGTGCAAAACTCCTATTTGTTGGATGGGGAAGGTGAAAGGAGACTTGTAGGATCTGAGTTGGTACAAATCATAGTTGATAAGATTAAATTAGTGAAACAGAGAATTAAAACAGCTCAAGACAGAGTGAAGAGCTTTGCGAATGCACATAGAAAAAAGATGGAATTTGAAGTTAGAGACAAGGTGTTTCTTAGAGCTTCTTTATGGAAAGGGGTTTTGAGGTTTGGTAAGAAAGGCAAGCTTAGTCTAAGATATATAGGCCCTTATGAGATCATTGAGAAGATTGGGCCTTTGGCCTATAAGTTAGCTTTGCCACCAGAATTGTCTAAGATTCACAATGTCTTTCATGTATCAATCATGAGGAGTTATCAATTTTACCCTTTACACATAGTCCAACCTTTAGAGGTACAATTAAGGGAGGATTTGACTTAGAAGGAGCAACCAGTTGAGATGCCAGATTTGAAGGAGAAGGCTTTCAGAAACAAGGTTGTGAAGCTGGTCAAAGTCTTATGGAAGAACCATTCGACGAAGGAGGCTACATGGGAGCCTTTGGAAGCAATGAAGGAGAAGTATCCATACCTCCTTGTGAACTCAGGTAAGAATTTCGATGATAGAATTCTTTTAGGAGGGGAGAATTGTTAGGCCTCGAAATTTTTTTCAATTATTATCGATTTATTTGTTTAATTAATTATTTATTTATGTTTTGTCTGCTTGTTTATTTATTATTTTAGAATTAGGTCATTAAATTTAGTAAGCATGAATAGAGATTCGAATTTGATGGAATGATTAGAATTAACTTAGAAATTATATGGTGTTAATTGGATTAAAAGAGTTAGAGACATTAGAATTGGAAGAACTAAGTGAGTGAAGGGCAAAATGGGAAAAATAAGAATAAAAATGTGTCTTGGCTTAGAGAAAGAAGAGGAGAAAAACGTGAGAGAAAGGAAAAGAAGAGAAGAAAAATCGAAGAAGCTAGGGACGAAGGAGAAAAATCATGGGAGGCTTGCAAGGAAGAAGAAAGAAGAGAAATCCACTTGTTGGAGGTAAGTTATCATCTTTCTTCTTAATTAGATGCAAAAAGGGGATTAAAAAGAAATTAAGGTTTTTGGATATCTTGAAGAGTTTGAAGAATTTGAAGCTTCAACAAGTAAATTATGCTTTAAATTTCATGGGTTTTGTTAAATGAAACTCAAATGAAGTTGAATGTGTGTAGAAAGTTGTTGATGAATGATATAGGCAAACGTTCTCTTTTAGGGTTAATGATCAAAGATAGATCTTGATGTATTTGTCAATGATATTGGGTTGAAATGAAGTAGAAGTGATGGATTAGGTTTAAGAAGCGTTATATGTGAAATTTGGGACGTAAAAAGATGAAAAGTGTAGTAATAACATATTCTAGGAGTAGGTTTTTGTGAAAGTTCGCTGCGGCAAACTTCTGGGTTTCTTCGCGGCGAATTTAACTTCTAGCACGAACATTTTTTAGCATTTTGAAGACATCTTGCTCTGTAGTTATCCAAATGGAGTGATTTTTAATTTGGAGTAAACTGAATACATATGGATACAAATTGTCTGAAGAAATCTAGTTTTAATTTAGTCTCTAAGAACCTCAAGTTTCGGATGGAATTTGACTACAAAATGTTGTTTCAGCATAAAAATAGTCCCAACATGTCTGAGTACAACTTTCAGATTTCTATACCAAATTGAATAATTTTTGTATCATTAGAAACTTAAAATAATGAGGAACATTTTCTAGAAGGAAATGTCACCAAATTTCTTCATTTACCTGATCAGAATGATCATAGAAAATTGACCCAAAAGTATGGATTTTGAAAGGCTTATAGTTCAACTTTAGCATTTTTTATTATTGAAGCCTTATGAATTTCCTTTAAATGTTGTTTGAATGAGAACTTGGTTTGTTATGGAAAACCAAGCAAACCCTATCCTAGAGCAAGAGGAAAGACAACATTGAACTTGGATTAGAACCTTTCGTTAGTCATTTGCACGTTGACCTATAGCCTTCTCCCAGTTGCCCGTTTGAGGCCATGAGATTCTGAGAAATCAGACTCATTTTGTTTATGATATAAACTTTGGTTTATCCCTTTCATTCCATAGAACTATCAAGCCATTTGTTGTGCATTTCTTCATTGATTTGTTAAGCATCATGCATAATTAAATGATATGTTATGATGAATAATTACATGATATTTTCTAGGTAAAGACATCTTGTTAACTATGAGCTGTCATATTGAATTGTTGAATAATGAATTGCTGGATATATATGTACATATGCTTGAATGTGTGGCTCATTACCGGTGACTATAAATATATTAGCCACTGAGCTGTATAGCTCACCCCATTATTCACTCCTTAGGTGCAAAATGAGAAGATTAGCGATCCTTGTAAGGCATCGGAAACTCCAAGATAGTTAGAGACTTTTGTACTAAGTTAATGACTATTTTGGTTAGCTTTATAGGCATATCAACATTGAGCATCCTTTGTATTTTGTTTTAAACTTTGATAGGTATGATGATATGTAAGTGGAGCTTGTATGAACTCTTTTGGATTTATTAATGAAATGAAAAACTGAAGTTTCTTTTGAGTATGTTTAGTTTTATCTTGTGGTCAAGTTTGTATGGTTAGAATTGAGTGTATGTGTTATTAGAATATTGGTATTGGTTGTTGAATGTGTTTCAAAATTTTGAGTTGGTGTTATTTTCGGGGTTTGGATTTGAAGATTTCGTCGCGGCGAAGTCAGATGTTTGTCGTGGCGAACCTCTCAGAAGGGCGTTTATAGAGAAAATTTTGTGACTTCGTCGCAGCAAGGCTCGAATCTCACCACGTCAGACTTCTCCCGAAGCGTTCCCTTGTTGAACCTCGGGAGTTCGCCGCGACAAACTTTTCCAGAAGGGTCTATGGAGATAACTCTATGAGTTCGTCGCAGCCACGCTGACATTTCTTATAAATCCAATGCTTTCTACTTTTCGTTCGCACCACCCTCATGCAACCGCCCCGAATGGTCACCTCGAAATTCGTCTCGAGACCTAGGTCAAACACCTTTTGGTATCAAAAATGATAGTTAGGCTCCAGAAACGAGGCCTAATATATTAGGCTAGTTTGGAGTATAGAATGGAGCATGGATTAGGTCAAGTTCGATTTATAAGTTATTAATGTTAGCACTAGAATGGCAATAACTTTGATGGGTGTATAAGGCTATGTTTGGTTGGAAATGAGATTCTAATAAGTAGGGAATAAATTGCTTGAAGATGGAGAATGCGATGGTATTTTTAAATTAATGTTTAAATATCTAGAAAGGGGTAGAAAAAAATTTAGACGATAATGGAAAGACAAGAATTATATAAAGAAGAAAAATCTAGCAAAAAGAAATATTGCAAAGCAGAGCCTAAATAAAAGAAAATTGAAAATTTTCTTAATGATGCTCTAATACCATTTATCAAATATAAAATAAAAATAAATTTGTTGTATGTCTTATATGAAAGATGAGAGCTCCTTATATAAATTATAATGAAGCAACATATAAGGGAAGAGAATATTACAACATAATCACAAAAATAATGTAATGTCAAATATAATATGTATATATGATAAAACAAGGAATGCCTTTACTTTAGAGGTTCATTCCTCTCTAGATTTTTTACCTATTGACCCCTAATATTTTTTCACCTAGTATTTTGATAGAAATTGTTAAACAAGCTTAAAATTATGTTGATTCATTAAATCCATCAATATGGTCATCGGGAGCTTTCCTCCTTTAGCTTCCTTCTTTGAAACATCTTAGAAGACCCCTACTAGCCTTCAACTACTCCTTGGCACACCTAAGATTGGTCATTTATCTTCTTATAACTAAGTAATTCCGAGAAATAAGTCCTAGGGATGTCTCTCCAACCTTAACAATATATTATTTTTCTCCAATTATCTTAGAACATAAACAAATTGTAGCCCTATCTTTTAACATTTTGAAGGAGGGAGCTAAGGAATAGAAGGCTACATTGATCTATTTCTTCATTAATAAGAGACCTCTATTTCCTACATTGAAAACCTAGACCAATCACCAAAATCACCATTAAAAGGCCTTTGATTTACAGGAGTTCTTACTAACTAATAAAAACCTAATTCTTTTTAGATTCTTTACCCCTAGATAAGGCTAAAAAGTATGAAAATTTAGTCCCTGTCATTATAACTTAAACCCAACTATCCTTCAAACCTAAAATTCGGAACCAAGTTGGAAAATTTGAAGTAGAAGGAAATTTAATTATGGTTAAATCTACACAATATTTCACTTGAATATTGGACAAATAGAAGATTAATTCACCTTACAAGCTTTATAGGAAAGCCCTTTTACCTATATGAACTAATAACAGATGTGAAAGGAGTCAATTATTCTTAAGTATGTGTATCAATTAACATTACTTAATACTTTCTAGATTTTATTCCAATTTTGAGATTTGATGAACTAGATAATGTGTTTAAGGATAGAGTCAATGTCACTTACGTTTATAGACCTCGTAATACTCCTCAAATGTAAACTTGGAGACCTACTAGTAAGACTCCTCATACGTTTCATTAAACACTTGGTATGCGTCACAATTTCATCCCTAACTAATAACAAAATCACAATCTTTTTCCATTATTCACTATCATTAACAATAGTTTACTATCAACCATTAACAACCAAAAGAAAATGCAGCCAACTCAATGATGAAACTAACTCCAAATCAACCAAAAATATCAACCATAGACACCCACACATCAGCAGCAAATGAGAGCTCAGAGAAGATGGCCATACCTTGACCAAAATGGTCGAAGAAGAGGACGACTTAGGCCGAAGATGCAATAGCTCCACGAAGAATAGGGAGACGATGGACTATGAACGACGGAGCGGCAATTGGAGGAAGAAGGAGGAGGAACTACAACATCATTCTAGCCTTTTTACGCAAAGGCACACATTTGTGATGCGTGTCGATCCGATTACTCAGCTATATCACATTCTCAATTGGCTACTAGGTCTATTCATAACCCGAATAGTTACTTATTTTTAAAATAGCAACTTTTTTGTATTGCCTACCTTGTTGCTTTAGCTACTCGTTTTCATGAAAAAATACTACCAAAGTTCCTTAGGTTAAAAGACCTCTCATTATGAATGAATGTGATAATTTAGAGGGCTACACTTAAACACTAATTCCTAATTAAGTTCATATTTAATCAAAGAACCCCCAATTCACTAATTCTGCAAGCCAATAATTCTCTACAACCTAATAGACCATGTTCAAAATTAAATCAATTTCAATTCATCTAAGCTATTGACACATTCACACGATTCACAGATAGCAACCTAATAACTATAATATGCAAAATTCACTTTCAAATAAACACATAACCCTCCACACACTTGAACAATACATTGTTCTCAATGTGAGAAGGTGATGACAATCACACATAAAGACAAAAGAAATATAAATTAAAGTAAAACAAAAATAAAAATAAAGACTAAATTTAAAAAGAAAGAAAGGTTTAGAACAAGGTTTATGGGGATGGAGGTGGCTGTTGAACGCCCTGAGCCTCGAAATAGCGATGAATACGACGTATGTATCAGCTCTGGCGTCATCGGGTTTAGGCCATCTCCTTCATCCTTCTGGGCTTCTTCACAAGTGTATCCATAATTACCTTGGTGTTTGCAAAGATTGTATCCAATACCTTCTTCCATCCCGGTTCCTCTGCATCTTCTTCCTTATCGGACTCCTCACTGGTCGAATCCCCTTCTTGTTATTGTTGGGCACTTGAACTTGCTTGACCAGTCTTGCCCTTCATATGTGTCTTAGCACTAACATCCCAAAGTTCCATATTATGGGACTTCAAGATTTCAACCCGCCATAGACGATGATGGTTCATGAACTCAGAACGATAGACTGTAAGTTCGTTACACTCAACTCCATAGTAGTTAGCTATGGCTGAAACCAAGTAACTCATTCCCAAATTATTGCTCCTCTTCTTTCGAGCAACAATAATTGCATTAAAGATGTGGTTGGTTATACAAACTGGGATGCTATAATCCATGCATCTCAACATATACAATTCCTTCGTCGAACACTTATTGGTTTCTGTTTTGTCAAAGACAGTTTAGCACATGAATTTGTGCATCAACAATTGTTCTTGACTCCTAATAATTTTGTTGTGTGTGTTATTAGAATCAAAATGCTCTAATCTAGTTAGTTCTGTCCAATAGGCACTAACACGAAAATCGTCATACTGACTCGGGGAAACAAAAAATTTCATATATGGTGTCATAATTAAGCCCATAGGGTTGTCCTCGCAACCTAAACCACAATTCGCTAGGTTTGTTGGATTTATATTTAAGAAAAGAAAAAAATTTTAAGGTCAGCTCTTCGTAAATTGGGAATTGAATTTGAATGAACTAACCCTATTGAATTTTCTCAGCTAAGCTCTTGACCTTGTCTCACAGTTCTAATCTATATAAAATTTTAAAGGGAAAATATTTTGGAACCATAATTTGTTTCCTACAAAGGGAATGGAAACGAGTACCTTCCTCATCCGAGAAGATCGAGAAAGGTGCTTTATAATCAGCTGCTTTGTTCCTCGTCCCTCGTCCCGAGACTTGCGTTCACCGAGCTGATTGATCACGCTTTACTATTTGCTTGATGTGCAGCATATTGGTTTGTGAGTCGATGGAAGTCGAAAGAAATTTGGAAGTTTGAAATTTTGTAGGGAGAAGTGAGAGTGATTGGAGAGATAAAATTTAGAGAGATAAAGTGAAAATGAAACTGAGTAAAAAAAATGAAGTTAGAAATGCATTTATAGGTGATTGGATGGTAAAATGGTAAAAAATTTTAAGTGAAATGTGTGTGTCTGTCTTTTTTACCTTGCCGAACGCCACGATTGTAGGTTTGTAGGCCACGATAGTGGGCTACAATTTTTTCACCAATTTTAATTTTTCTTCTTCTTCTATCCTTCTCCACTTTCCGAAATCTCTTCTTAACTCCTTGTGGCTCTTTACCTATCTTTTTCTTACTTCATCAATCACATAATTCAGGTTGATGTTTTATGCCTTATGATTTTATTTAAAAACGAAATGACCTAACTACAGAATTTAAACTTTCTAAAGACAATTTAAGGAGATTAAAATTTCATAAAATGTAGCGCTTCTTTTAATGTCGGTAGCTTGACACTTTTCTTTTTCTCATAGTGGTTCAAATGACTAGTGCAATGGCAATGCAGCCATTAATCAAACAATTTGCTTATACTATGCCCTTGATTCCATCTTCCTTGTGGCTCTCCTTTTTTTGCCTTATTCTATGCGATCGCTTCTTTCTGAAGGAACTCCTAGGATCGACAATATCTTCCTATTGCCCTTGAGGTTCGAGTTCCTTGACATTATTTGGAGGTAAAGGAGGACTGTTGTCTTTCTTTGATACTTTGAAAGTTACTTGCTGCTTACCTACCCTTAGAGTTAGTTCCCCTATCAACATCAATGATTAAGCTAGCAGTGGCCAGGAATCGTCTTCCAAGGACCATAAGGGTTTTTACATCTTCTCCAATATCCAATATATAGAAGTCTATGTGAAAAGTAAAATTATCAACTTGTACTTGCATATCCTTAATAATCCCCTTCGGTTGATGGATTATTTTGTTTTTCGTCTTTACTAACATCTTTGTGGGTACTAACTCTCCTAACCCCAACTTTTAACTAAAGATGTAAGGCATCATATGGATACTTGCTCCTAAATCTACAAATTCCCTGTCTATTTTGACTTCATTTATGCTACAAGGAATGTAAAAATCTCCTAGATCCTCTTTCTTTTGTGCTATGTTGGGGTTTTCTTTTGCTTCACGCTCCTTAACCGTATTCTTCACCGATTCCATTAATATGAGCATCATTTGTAGGTGTTCGTTCATGTTCTTAACCTTGTTTAAGTCAACTTCCTCAGAATTCCTCATTAACTTACTTGATAATTATTTCCGCCACGCTAAAATAGGATAAGGTAATTTGGGTCAAGATTCCTTAATTGATTCAATTTCGAGCTCACGTGGAAGAAGTTCCATATTTACTTATCCTTTTCCTTTATCTCCATTCGCCTTTATATGATTAAGTTCCTTTTCCTGGGACTAAGTGATGGCTATGATCCTTTCCTTTGGGTTAGACTCGATATTGCTTGGAAGGGTTCCTACATTCTGAGTAGATATTACTTCAGCTAATTTACCTACTTGGACCTTCAGATTATGTATTAAAGTGGCATGGTTCTTAGTAACTTGCTTAAATTTGCTCTCAAGCTTCCTATGTGAATCCTCCATGTCTCCAATCTTATCTAAAATCTTATCCAACTTAGATTCCATTGACCTTGGTTTATCTTATTAGAAGCCCGATTGTCCTTGAGGTCTGAGCTGTCTTCCCGCATTGTTCGTATAAGAGAAGTTAGATTGATTCTTCCTCCCAAGTTTGTAAATGTTGAAGTAGGGGTTGTTTCCCCCTCCTCATCCATACTGGGCTCCCATGTAATTCACTTGCTTTGGATCACCTTCCTTTATTAAAAAACAGTCCACTATGTCATGGTCTAATTGTCTACGGAGTTTACACTTAAATTGTACGGCCTTTATCAGAGTTAAGGACAAAGCCTTCATGTTGTTGAGTCAAGTTATCAATCCTCTCTTGCATTTCCATCATTTGATCAACAACCACAATTCCTTTTTATTCACAGAATATAGTAGTTTGCCTATTCTGCTCATTCATCCATAAACAACTGTTACTCTCCATCTCCTTTATTAATTCTTTCGCTTCATCAACTATCTTCCTCATTAATGATCCTCCTAAAGCTACATCGATCGTGCCACTACTCCTTAATTAGCTATATTGAACCCTAGTCTCATAAAGTCCATAGGGGTCCTCCTTTATCATCCTTGGTTCACTCCGTGGTCCAAATCCTGCTAAAATTTCTCGACCATTGTTGTCTTCGCAATTTCTTCTTCTTCGTTACACCAAGCTTCCCTAATGATTCGTTCTAGTCGAGTGATGTCTAAATCTATTTTTTTAGCTGTGCGACTCGAACTTCTCATGACTCTTGTGTTCATGCAAAAACACGATTTCAGAAATAGAAAAGAAAGAACGAAAAAATTAAAAATTAAACTAAACGCCTTAAACTATAGAACTAAACTAATCACCTTCCTGACAACGACGCTAAAAACTTGATCGTAGTTTTCTAATATGTGTAACTTTAATATTTTAACCTCGATATTCTACAATCGTACAGGTCATTCACGTAGTATCTAAAGTTTCGATCCCACGATGAGGGTTAATCTAATCCTAAACTCTAAGGCCAAAACAAATTGTAGAAATTCAACTATAACTAAGCTAAAACAATAACGCAATTCAATCAACCAATTCAACTCAAGAATTAATCACGAAATATTAACAAACCAGTAAATTACAACTCACACACCAATAATCAACCTAAGGAACTACCAATTAAGAGAAAGGGGAAATTTTTACCTATCTTCAACACTAACCTAATGAATTATGAAATGTCGGATTATTAATCCTGGACTATCCTAGGGTTAGTTACTCTCTCTCAAATTATAACCAAAAGCTCTAAATTATAAACCCTAATCAAATTATGGAAAATTGCAATTTCTCAATTCACAATTTATCCAAACCCTAATTAGATCTGAAGTTTTCCACTAGACTACTGGAACCTATGTGAGATCTCTCGTCACACAATTACTGAATAGACAATCCTCAACATTCATAAATCCTATATCAACAGCTATTCTAATTCTATACATAAATAAAAATGGAAATACACTGGAAAAAAATCTGAATAGATGATGGAGGCAGCAACGATAAGAAACCTCCTGTTCCAGCAAGTACTTCATGTAGGCTTCTTCTCCAGGTCTCTCTTCCTTCATCTCTTTCTCAATCTCTCAATGAACTCTCTCTAAGGTTTCGTGATGGTGGCTGATGCTAAAAACTCCCCCTCTCTTTTGTCTCATTATTTATATACTTAATGTGTTGTAGGCAGCCTTAGGGTTTTTTTTAGGACAAAAGGTCTGAAAAATCTCTCAAAACTTGACTTTTTGTGTGTCTGGGCATCTACCCAATGCAAGCCACGATTATGGGCCACTTGTATGCTTTCTGTCACGATCGTAGCAGGCAGGTCACGATCGTGGGCCGCTTGTACACTTTCTATCACGATCGCAACAGGTAGGCCACAATCGTGGGCCAAGTCTTATGCTTCTGTCACGATCGCGAGATGTTTCCCTTGCTTCTGTCCACGATCGTGGGTCGTTATTTCAGTTCAAGTCTCTCTGAAACTTCTCCGTTCTTCGTTGTTGACCCTAAAACATTAACAAACGCATCAAAGTACCTTAAAGACATAATAATTAACCCCAAATACTTATACTAACCCATAAAAATACTTAAATACAAATAATGCACAAACTAACACAATTCTACCGAAATACATACTAAACAATCAAATAAATAGATAAACACATATCAAACTATACCCTAAAATACGGTAAATTTTATACTTATCAATTAGCATGATGTTATCACAAGCAAGTATAAAATTTGTACAAGAACAAAAATAATAAGAAGCTTGAAAAGTGATATTAAACGTCAAATTTCTTCTTGGTCCTGATTATGTCTGTTCATTGCTCTGCTCCAGGTACCTATTAATCTACAAAACATAAAAGCACGTTTGTTAATTTGGAGAAAATGATAAACATGTTTTTGCCCGCTTCGTCATTTGCAGAATTTTCCTTTAGGATAAGAATTTTAAATCGATGTCAAGAACGATTAGAAAATATGTTTACCTTCATATTTAAATTCTAATACATTCAAGGGACAAGAACAATTTTATATATTTTCTATTTTCTAAATAAATATTTTCTTTTTCTGACGCCATCAAACTCACATTTACTTAAAGCTTTTTTTACTATTCCATTTCTTCTAATCTAATAAGAAAAATAGGATCTATTTTTATTTTTAATTTTTTAATTTTTTCATGTAGTTTAATGGAAACAATTTTTTATTAGCAAAGAATAAGGTTATATACTTTTATTTCTCTTCAAACTTCATGTATCAACGAGAGTTTTATTAAAATATTATTAGTGTTGTTGTGATAAGAAAAACATGATTATATCTTTCATCTAAAAAAATAAAAAATATTGCCTTCACTTTATTTCTCAATTAAAATTTGAACTATTGGTGCTCTTTAAAGCCTAATTCCTAACCTGGATAGTATAGACGTTGTGAGTGAATATTCCCCTTTATTTGTATCATTTACAACTTTAATTTGTTTACTAGCAGCATTTTAAGACCAAAATCTAGTGCAAGAATGAGGATTAACGGAGCGTACGTCGGCACGATGTAACCTATAATGTTTTGATTGATGTGATTTGCAAAATGCATTCGTTACTGGTTTGCTTCTTTGCCCACTAATGCTAAGGGTCTAAATCTCCTGTCTAATTTTATAGTGTCTTATTGTGTTCCATAAATCTTAGCCATTCATTTATGTGAGTCCCGCGTACGTCCCGCATAAATGAGTGCGGATTCCGTATAAATGAATGACTGAGATTTATAGGACAGAATAAAATACCATAAAACTGGACAGAAGATTATGTCCCCTAATAGTAAATAAATGGAGACACCAATGTCAGAGGCCGTTCAAAGTGCTTGTCAAGATGCCTGCAAAATCTATTAGCTATTTTTTATTTATGAAATGCTAAAAAAAGATGAAAAGTTCATCAACTTTGTATTTTGATTGAAAAAAAAATATGATATTTTACGTTAATTCATTAGTGATTATTTTCTTAATATCTTTGAGACTTATTATGCAAGATTTTTTCCCTTTTTTGCTGCTTTATGTTCTTTTTTGACTAGAATCATAAGTTTCAGTAAGCATGACGTTTTAAGAGCATCATCATCCTGATCTAGCTCACCTGTGTTTCTAAAGCTGTCAAGACAATGAAAAGCAAAGCGACAGGCTGACAAAATTGAGTGTTTGACCTTCATTACTTTTCTCGTCCTTTTGTCTTACCTCAGTCCGATGACGTGATTCAGACGAACAAAGCTTTTGCACGCGGAAAATACCACAAACTTAAATAAAGTCAAGAGTTATGCTCTACGCGTCTCTCTCACTATCGGCGTCATTCATCGTCTATATCTTAATTTCTTAAATGAAAAATACAATCTTGTAATTATTTATTCAAATGACAACGTTAGGAATTACATCTAAAGCTGTGATGGAGTTATTGCCTGGCTTCAAAGGAGTCTTTTTTTGGTTTATAGTGATAGCAATTGATATTGCACACATGAACTAGATTTTCTTTGCATTTTTCTTAAAATAGCTAGTTTAATTGATTTCACTGTAATAGTCCTAAAACTGATGGCATGTTAAGTTAGTAACTACAGCTAACATTTTTAAAGCTGATTTAAAGATCAAAATTTCAAAAAGCTTATGTAAACATGAGCTGCAAGTAACATCAGCATCATGCTCGACAAATGTGTCTAAGACACTGACAGAAATGATTTTTCCGATCTGAACCCGTTCTTTTTTTCTCTCTCTCTGCTGATTGTGTAGATGGAAAGTCAAGCCATCATAGAGTTCCCGTGGGTCTTAAGAGATGTATTTTTGTTGTCGTTGCCATATAAGACCAGCTTTACATGTTTCAGAGAAAAATGGATAAAATGAACGTCAAAGGGTGTGTGGGAAAGGAGACATTTGGTCCAAAAAAACGTCTTGTCGTCGAAGGGAATGAGATTGAACTTGATGTGCATGTACAGAGATTGTGTAAGAATATTCGTGAAGCAAAAGCCAACTTGACATTGCCATACACCTGTTGGCCTTTTTCGAGGAACTATTAAGCGATAAGCGTAATAATGATCAGAACATGAGGTTTCTGGTTATCCAAGGGAAACCCCCCTCCCACAAAATCATGTATTTTCTTGCAAATTGCAAAAAGTTCCCGCTTTAAACATACGTGGTGATCTCTCCGAAGCTTCCTCAATATGCTCCTCTCTTCTAGCATAAAATGTTGTTCATGTCAGGAGGAGGAGACCCTTTGCTTCTTGCAATTTGAGAACAGATCATCGTTGCTTCGTGAACAAACATCGTGTTGGCAATACAATTATTACTCCATTCTTTAATGACAAACTTTTTTTCTTACTAGCCTACAAGTGGACAATTTTTACTAAACTTATAATAGAACTTAATTGAAAGATACCTCCTGATATTGGACTTAAAATAGGGAGACATGTAATACTCTTGATATCCGTATAACTGAGATGCATATCTGTCTCCTATCAAATGTGGATCAACCGTCTACATTCTCATTTTTAATTAAAAGAATGAATTAGAAGAACGATTGGCCGAATTTTCTTTTTCCAAAATGAAAATCAATTACAGCTATCATTGAGTTTGACATTTTCTTGTCAATTAATTTTGTTTCTACTAAGAGTAATTTCATGGATTAACTAAGCTTGATATTTCACATGGGAAGATAAACGCCCTTGCGTACCGATCTGATTTTGTGACGTCAAACATGAAAAGGAAAAAGGAAATAGGCTCAAGTATCTTTAGAACTGGCCTGGATTCCCGTTGGCCAAAAGGTTTAAGGACGTGGTGAGAAACTTTCGTCAATCCAGATGGCCAACCCATAACGGTTTGTTCTCGTTGGACCACACAACCTTACAAAGTAGGAATTCAATCAGAGACGGTGGAATTTTTTAAATATTAAATTTTAATATATTATGAGTAAAAAAAGATTAGCTGGATACTCGCATACTATTATTATGAGTAAAAAAAGATTTACAGGATAAATATTCACTAATTATAAGTTATAAAATATAAATTATAAATTAAAACTTATAAAATTGAGATCCTCA
>JANSVA010247753.1:7026-26181 GCA_025504915.1 Erythroxylum reticulatum
GTCAAAAAATGCAAGAACACCTTCTTCTCTCCTTCTCAATTTTGGTTAAACACCTCTTTCTTTTTGGTTCTCACGAATCCTCCTTTCAAATGAACCAAATTTGTCTTCTTTTGCCTTTTTATACTACTTTAATACTTGACACATGTCATTTTCTTATTGAACATCTTAAATGACTCATCATCATCTAATTTAATGTTTCTTAAACCATATGGAGCCTTGTAATTGTTCAATAAATGTGATTCATTTCAAATTTATTAATTAACTCCATTTATATAAAAAGAGCAATTCACCATTTTATGGATTACTACACCTATAAACCATATTAAATCCTGAAAATATTCCACAGCCATCTCACTACCAAATTGGCCATGGGACACTTCAATTAGGATGAATACTTAGTAATTAGATTAGTCAAAATTTTTTAATAGGTTTAAACTCATTAATACCCTTTATTTTCCAAAAAGGGTGTTTTTGTCCTAAACTTGTAAAATTCCCTAAATTAATCCAATTGGACTTATTTTTGATTCGTTTCAATGTCATTTGACTTTAATACCTGTTTTGGGTATTTTTGCCTCTTTTTTTGGGGTTGGGTCCTTAAAATTTTTATTCAAGTGGAAATACCATTTGTCCGAGTTCACTATTCATCTAAAAATACTATTCACCTAGAATAAAATATATAAACCGATAGAAGGGAAAGTTTAGGGTTTTACAATCACCCCTCTTTATAAAAAAATTCGTTCTTGAAATTTAACTGAGCATACCTATTTGAAATAAATGAGTGTATAATGTATGCATTTGTCCCTCAAGCTCCCATGTAGCTTCCTATATCGCGTGGTTCCTCCACAATACCTTAACTAGCGGAATGGTCATTTTACACATAACCTATTCTCTATAGTCGAGGATCTATATTGGTTCTTCCTTGTAAGTCAAATCTTTTTTTTAGAGTTACCGGTTGTTCTATGATTACATGAGAAGGATCAGCTACATATTTGCGAAGCATAGACACATGGAAGATAATGTGAATCCTCGCAATTTCATCTAGTAACCTCAATCAATACACCACTGGTCCAATCCTTTATGTAACTTCATACGAACCTATATAATGTGGACTTAGTTTACCACAATTCCCAAATCTCAATATGCCTTTCCAAGGGGAAATATTAAGAAACACCTTATCTCCATTTTCAAATACAAGATCTCTATGGTGATTATCCTCATAACTTTTTTTTCTATCCTGGGCAATCTTTAATCTATCTCGAATAATCAGGACTTTGTTTATTGTCACTTATATATGTTCGGGACTATTAATTTTCTTTCTCCTACCTTATCCTAACATAGTAGAGTTCTACACTTTCTTCTATAACGTACCTCATAAGGGGCCATGCCAATGCTGGACTGATAGTTGTTATTGTAGCTAAATTCTATTAGTGATAAGTAGGTGTCCCAACTCCCCTAAAATTCCATAACACAGGACCTAAGCATATCAAGTGTCTGAATAGTTCTCTCTAACTGACTATCCGTCTAAAGATCAAATGCAATACTAAACTTCAATCCATACCCAAGGCCTTCTATAAGTTAGGCCAGAATTTGGATGTGAATCTAAGGTCGTGATTCGAAACAATAGAGGTTGGTGTACCATGAAGCCTCACTATCTCATACACATAAAGCTAGGCTAATTTATTTAAAGGGTAAACATTTCTTATCGGAAGGAAATGTGTAGACTTTGTTAACCCATCCACGATCACCCATACAGTATTGTGCCTCCTCTGACTTCGTGGAAGCCCTACTACGAAGCCCTAACTAATACTCTATTAGGGTCTGTAAAATTGTTCGAAGATGTTCTAAATGTTTCTCCCAACTGTTAGAATACACTAATATGTCATCAATACAAACAATTACAAAATGTTATGTTATTACCAGATTTGATAATGCATGAATAATTTGTTATGGAAAATGTTTTACCACGAACTTTATGATTGTAAGGAATATTATAGATATATTGTAATGAAAAGTTCAATTTTCTTATAAACTGATTACCCTCACTGAGCTCATTTAGCTCACCCTTATTTTTATGTTTTTAAAAAAACGACCCCAGGTATGTGTACAAATGCTGCAGTAATTAGGACTTTGCCTCAAGATTAGTTGTATTGTTGGTTGCTAATGTGCTTGTGTCATTTTTCTATATACATTTGTGTAAAGAATGGATGTTTATAAAAGCTTTTGAATGAAATTCATGGATATGTTTTAGCTTTTAAAATTTTATTGTAGTGACTGTTGAAAATTATTTAATTAGGTTGCTTGTGAATGGACTTAAAGTCTAAAATTTGTAGTTAAGAAATTGGTGTGAATATATAAGTGTTTTCAAATTTTACAGGGATTTTAAAAATTGTGACAATGTCAAAATGTAGTCGTTATACTGTCGAAATTTTCAATAAAATGATAGAAAAAGTTCCCACTATCTTCCACTCTTTCAATTATTAAAGTATTAAAGGTTTTAAATAGTTGAACGGCTTAGCTTTATGGGAACCCTTGGTCAAGTCAGATATTGATTGGAGGGCCGTCGTTGGATCGTCGAGAGGCCTCCAATCGGGATATAGAAAGGCAACTCCAAGATGGTTCCTTTTAGTAAATAGCATTATAATATAGTAAGTCTTATATCAAATAGATTGATATTTCAATCCTATGGATTAACTATCTAACCATCATAATATGGACATTTATAGATGCACAAATAATGTTCCATTCAGAATCCTTGTTATTGAACCAATTTAGTGAACTTAGTCTCTACTAAGCACTCAAACTCTTATTTTAAGCATTTATATACTTTAATGTATAAAATCAAGTATTTTCTTCTTAATAAAAAAATAATATGTGCTAGTTAAACTATTTCATCAATATCTTGTCTCGTTGGAACTATAACTTAGAACAATTTAAGAACAATACCTAATTGTAATTTTATATCTAATAATTATGATCTCATTATACTTTGCAGTATATAGTAATTATGTTAAGGATTTTACCTTTAATTTTAAGCATCAAATATAATTAACAAAATTACATAAAGATAAAGAATACCTTTGTTAAATAAATTAATTATATCATATGTAAATTGAAATCAAATAAAATAGGATGGCATAAATTAACAATCTCTCTCTTGCACTAAGGCTTTATAATATTCAATTCTCTATGTATTCATACTATATTTATACATATGCCATTCATGTCTCTTTTGAGACAATGTCATAATAAGAGGATATATGATTATCTTTAGTAAGCACTTGCTCTAGTGTAATATCTTTCAGCTTAATTATCTCTCTAATTAAATGAAACTTCCTAAGTACATACTAAGACCATGGATGAGACATTAGTTTAGTGATGAACTTCTTAATCTAAACAAATTCTATTTCCATCTCAAACAATGAGATTTACTCGACCTCAATCACAAAATCAATAATGAGGATTTTATATGAATTGGTACTTAATTTAGTATCATTTTAAAAGTATTTAACTTGTGTACTGAGGATTTTATATGAATTGGTACTTAATTTAACTTATTTTTTATTTGTAGGCCTTGTTTTGGCTTTCTAATAAAGAAGTAGTGAACTTAGACAATTTAGAGCCGAGATGGACAAGTTCTTGAGTAATTTTGTGGGAACACAATGCCTCATGTTCATCACCAACATAATACCATATTCAACACATATAGTTTGATAGTGCATTTTGCTTCTTCAGTAACTTGGTATATGAAGGAACATGGTGCAAACATATTCCTGTATAATTTCCAAGTTACACAACCATGTATTCTGGTTTCTTATGAATTGACACAGAAAGAACATAGCCTATACACGGTTGAGTGCTACTTAACACGACACCAAGATGGTACCGTGTCTAGAGGAACAAACCCAAAATGGGTCAACATGGTATTGTATTGTTAAACCATGTTGGCATTAAAGTTCACGAAAATTAGGATTTTTAGTAGTGCTAAAGAAACATGGGCTTATATTGGTCCTATGTTTGTAAAAATCCTAGCGTTTCATTAAATGCAAGAAAAAAAGATAATAGAGACATTTTGAATGAATATAAATTAGTTATAAAATAAAGGAAACTAAACATAACATTAAAAATAAATCTTAGAGAAAAGCAAGATTTTAACAAAACTCATTTAAGAACATCAATATTTGATAGCCATAAAAATTCATCCCTTTACCTTGTTTCCTTTATTGTTCTCAATTTTTATCTTTTATTAAATAAATTAGGATATATATTTACATAGGATGATTTCTATTACTTATTGTTTGGTTTGATTCGTTAATTTAATGAAAGATTTTGATTATTGAAAATTATTCATGTTTATATTGTGTTGAATCAAAATATGATAACGTTTTGATTTAATATCAAAATTTATAGATTTGGATCTGAAGATTTTATAGATGAATAGATCATAACATGGATAATGAGAGTTGCATGGATTGCTAGAAATAGGACTACATAAATCTTTTAAGCTAGGGTTAAACCTATCATGAGAATTCACAAAGCAAAGTAATGCATTCTTAGGTTTGGTTAGAAAGAAACTTCAAGCAATTAACTTAAAGATAAATATTGTAATTCCTACGAGAGAATATGGTTATGACATAGGAATTCCTACTAATCTAAGTAACTAAAGTTGATCATTAAAACAAGAATAATTCAAACATAGGAAAGTTCTATGGGGAATTCTTCATCTTGATTTATTTTATTTACTATTTTTATTCTTATCTATCACCTTAATTGATTATCTCTTATTCATCATTGTAGATTTTATTAATTTTTCTCTTCTAATTTAATATGTATTTAGTTAATTAGATAATAAAAAGACAATTAACACTAATAGTTATAGTCCTCATGAGATGGACACGCAACTCACCTAAACTATACTATAGGAAATAACAGGTTCACTTGCCTAGATGATTTCTTTATTATTGTTTTATATTTCTATATATAATGCTAAAAAAAATTTTAACATCATTGTTAGGGACTATAATATTAGAAAATCCATATTCTTATTAATCTCACCATTTTCTCTTTTCTTTGCAATTATTTTATTTTATTAATCAAAACATTTTTGTTTGTTTTTTATTTCTTGATACTGTATTTTTGGGTAAATTTTTGATATAGGTATACATCTACAAAATACAATAGAAGGATGTGGGCGGATAGTATTCTATGGGAGATTTAGTTATCTTGTCATTTCTAATTGCAAATGAAGCTTAGAATGAGAGGTATGGTAATGTATATTTGAAATCTCAACCAATATTAGTGATACACTATGATATTTAGAGTGGTGGTCAGTCCAATCGTAAATGTTAAGTAGGCTACATTGTGTGACAAATGTATGAGTTGTCAAAATTTATGGAAAACTCACCTAAAGATATCCCCCATCTTGATACTTATAATTTGAATTAGAAAAACTATCCTAATTTTTCGTAGATTAACCAAGTTCCACGTACTTTTCTACAACAATAGTAATAAAAAGGGAAGCTTAGTCTCAAGGAGCTTATGCTGAAAGTAATTACTAAAACTGAGGCTAGCTTGCAAAGGATTGAAGCCTCCATCCACTCCCAGAAAAATCAAAATGGACAACTCATTAAGTTTATTTTCGAAAGGTAGTAAGGTCTTTTGCTTAGCTACACGGAACAAAATCTAAAAAAGAAAATGGATGTAGTAACTTTAAGGGGTGGAAAGGAGCTACATGTTAAAAAGAAAGATGATGAGAAAGAAAAGAAGACGAGGATATTATTCAAAAAGGGAAGGATGATCAAGAACAGTCAAAGAAGAAGTTTATTAAGGAATTATCGAAAGTCATTGTAAGTAAGGAGGGCTCCTACATCCTATAAGGAAAACTACCATAGATAATCAAAGGTCCATTTTATTATTCTTGTCTATATTGGTAGTATGTTAATAAAAAGGACATTAGTGAATTTAATTAGTGTTATTAGTTAGATTCCATATAATCTTATTCTAGAACAGTATGTGGCATATATAAAAGTTAATGAACCCTTTTTTAGGAATAAGAGTGGACATAAGTTGTTGATTATAGATCTATGATGATGAAGGGATTAAGGAGAAGCCCAACTAAAATACTCATAAAGAAACGTTGGTTGGGAGAGAACCTAATGTTTAGCTATTTTTGTTTTAGTTTAACAGCTTTTAAGATCATTAGAAGTAGTTAGTTTATTTTCATAATTTTAAACTCATGGTTTTGAGTTTATTTTGATGTTCTTTTATTATTAGAGAACAATTTTTTTACTTGAGATTAGACTTGTCAAAGTTTTATAGGTTATAACAACAAAATCTCATTTATGTATTAGATAAAGACCATATGCCATTAGCTTGAGATAGATATTAATGGCATTAGACATGGTTGGTAATTTTCATTCCTAGGGGAGTACCAATTATTCTTACCTCTTTCTCATTGTTTTCATTATTTTCATTGTTCTTTTATGTTATGTATATTAAGGATAATGTATAACTTAAGTGTGAGAGGGCAACTTAACAGTTATACTTATTAACTTTGTTTTAATTCGCTTAACAATAACACCAACATCAACAATGTCCTAGTAGAAATCCTGCTAAGATGCAGAGTCTAGAGAGGTCCAATATTATGCAGCCTTACCTCCAACTAATAAGAGAGACCATTTTTGATAATTCCATAAAAAAGAAAAAATATTTAAAACAATTGGAAGAGAAAAAATAACCAAGTACATAAACAAATAATTGCATAAGTAAACAAATAAATAAAAGTAAAAGTAAAAGTAAATATTAATATTAATATTAAGTAAATAAATAAACATATAAAAAAGTAAATACAACAAACGCTCAACTAAAAAAGGGGAAAATTGAAAAATGCTAATACTACTAACAAAGGTATTCAAGGTAATTACAAGATATAAAAATGAAGAAAAAGGAAGCAAAAAGTTTAAAAGGTAGATGAAAAGAGAAAGACCTGTTTATAAAAAGAAAAGGACCTCTTTATATAAGAACCTCTAACTTACTCTTCTTATAAATTTGTACATCTAATGAAGCATCCTCATCTATACCACCATTAACTTATGAATATTCTTTTGTTTGATAGGCCAATACTCCGCCCTATAGAGCATCGTCAGTCTAATTGCTAAATGGTAAATTTTACCTTTTAGCTTGAATGATATTTTCTTGTTACATAAAACTCCTTATGTGCCCCTCCTTTAGGTCACCCTGATTTGATACGGTGAGTTGTATCATTACCTATCTTTCTATTCCTTTATATGATGGATCTAAGGTACTTAAAATAATGTTTCTATGGTTTAGCTTTTGAACCAATCTTTATCTCCACATTGGGTACAACCCTATGACATGAAAAAATACACTACAGGTACTTCTCCTTTAGGTAATTAGCCTAATAGGAACAATTATAGAAAAATATTCCATTTTGAAAAGAAATTTATCAAGATAATTTGTTATAAGTTTGATTGTTATAGTGACTTGATTTGTTTAGGTAAATAGTTAAGAGCTTTAATGATTAACTTAACTTTCATTTGTCTCATTAATTTTAAGAATGGATACTTAATTTTCACTATTATATATTTTGTATAAATTGTACAAATAATTGAGTTAAATGTGAATTCTTTTTAATTGTTTTTATGATCCTATATAAAAGTGTGAATAAATAAGATAGAATAAATTCACTCCAATGGTATCAAATCAAGTAAAAAGGTTGAAGTTAAAGAGTGGAGTTAGTAGCCATAAGAAAAAAGTGACCTAATTAAATGACCAAGAGTATTTGCAATAAGGTGTTTACTTTCATTTCAAAAGGTTAGGAGACTTTTGAAACAAACTCTAAATGCTTTTATGTTGTTTAAAGTTGGAATTTTTTTCTTTAAATAAAGGCTACGGAAATGTTTGAAAGTTATAACATCTTTCTTGTGAATATTTATTTTATGCATTAGGTTGAATTTTATGAATTGTTAATGTCTAATGAACTATTGAGTGAATTACATTTATTTATGACTTGGTGTAAGTAGCTAAATGCATAAAAATTTGATGAATTTTGTAATTAAATAAATAATGAAGAATCTTAATTGATGTGTTTAATTTATTAAATGCTTTGCCAGAGTTGCTTCCTATTTAAGCTCAGAATAATAAATTTGATTTGCTTGAGAATCAACAAATGCTTAAGTGTAGGAAAATTTGATATGTGCTAATTTCATTGCGTTTTTAGTATGATTAATCCTTAGTTGATCTTTCCTAGATTATTTTAGTTCTTAGATGGTTAGATCCATTGGCCCCATGTTTCCTAAGTACAAAATATAACGTGATACTCAAAAACTCAGTTGCCTCCAAAGAGAGTCGTGTTTGCATGTTTAACGTGTGGGGACCAAGAAAGGAACTTCATTTTCTAAGAGCATTTAGATTATATTTTCAGGATTTTTATGACTTGATACTTAGCTTATATTTTATTTATAGGCCTTATTTAGCTTGTTAATAAAGAAGGAGAAAATATGGAGAATTTGGACCTAATTTGCAAATTTGTTATATTGATTTTGTTGGAATACAATTTGAGCATAGCCTCATGTTCATTAATATGACAATAACATGGTACTATGTTCAACTTTTGTAGCTTAATGGTTTATTATGCTTCTTTAACAATTTGACATATGAGGGAACATGGTGCAAACATGCTCCTGTGTAAGCCTCGTGTTACACAAGGATTACACAAGGATGTATTCTACTTCTTCGACAATTTGGATGCATAAAGAACAAGGTCTAGGTATAGTCCAGTGTTACTTAGCATGGCATGTATATGTTACCATAAATGGATCCATATTCTAAGAGAGGAGTATTAGATGTGAAACAAAATGGGAACAATCCCAACATAGGGTCAACGTGTTACCATATTGATGAACTATAGTGGCATTAAATTTTATGAAAATTAAGGTTTCTAACATCGCTAAAGTAACTTAAGACTAATATGGGCTGGTTTTGGTCCTATGTTTGACAAAATCCAAGGGCTTATGAAATAAATAAAAAAAGGAGCAAGAGAAGAAAATAGTGAGAGATGTCTTAGAGGATCAGAAATTAAATATAAAACAACTTTATGGATTTTCTATTTGTATATTGGTTTGAATGAAAATTTTGTTTGTTTGAAGGAAACTAAGAAAATCCAATGCAAGAGCAAAAGGAAAGGCAAACTTGAGTTTAGATTTACATGCTATTAGGTGGGTGATATGACTATAGTTATTGTAGATGATGGGCTAATTTCTTACTTGTGTGTGTATGCTTAATTGCTTGATTTTGAATTATTGTGATTGTTGAAAAATGCATTATGACTTATTATCATTTTAGGCCTTGAAAGATGTTACAACATTTTGTATTAATGAAAAGGGGAAAAAGCACAAGAAGCATGAAAGTATGAACATGTGATGAAATGAATTGAGCATTAAAATTTGCTTATGCTTGGGCAAGAGAGATATCAGTTTGTTAGTGATGTGCACGTTAACTTAAAACCTTCTCCTGGCTGCCTGCTTGTGGTGCACGAGCTCCTAAAAAATGGACTCATTTAGTTTATGGTGTAAACTTCGGTTTCTCCATTTCGATCCATGGGACTCTCAAGCCATTATGGTTTTGCGTTTCATTTTGATTTGTTGAGCATGATACAAAATTGAGTGTTATGTTTTGATGGTTAAATATACATAATATGCTTAATGTGATAACATCGTTAACTATGAGTCTTTGAGCTAGAACTGTAGATAATTTAATTACTAGATTAATATGATTATATATATATATATCTGTATGTGTGTGTATGTGTGTGTGTGTGTGTGTGTGTATGTGTGTGTGTGTGTGTGTGTGTGTGTGTGTTTATGTGTTTGATTGTGTGGCTCCATTAGCCACTGAACTTCATAGCTCAAATAGTTTTTCTTACTCCTCAGGTGTAGAACAAGAAGATTATTGACCCTTGCAAAGCTTTGGCAAACTTCAACATAACTACCTTTTGTAACTAAGTTAGTTTGACTATATTTTTTGGTAGCTTTATAAGCATATCAAACATGAGCATTCATTTATATTTTATATTAAGCTATTGATGTGGCTGTTGATATGTAATTAAAGCTATTCTCAATCTCCGTTTTGATTAATTAATGAGATTGAGAGTTGAGAAAGTTCCCTTTGTACATGTTTATAACTATATTCTTCATTAAGTTGTTAATTATTGTTAGAGATGGAATGGTATATTGTTAGATAGCCCTAGATAGACTTAAGATAAACTATTATGATGAGATTCATGTATGTACATTTATTGGTTGGTTGGATCTGGGTCTTTTCTTTTTGGAAATTGTAAAAGCTCATAATAGGCAAAAGAAGAAAAGGGGTGAATATAGCTGCACTACTACCTTGGACAGAAGTAGTGACTTTAACTTCTGTGATTAAACTGTATTAATATAATCAGAATTAGACAAAGTTATCTTCATAAAAGTTTTATCATATCCTATTATCTTTCCAATAGTATAAATTTTGTAATTTTTGAACTTCAGATGAGAGAGATATGGTCTTTACACCATAATGTCACTGGTGCTGGCAGAGTCTGCAGCACTATCCTTATAGAAATTGTGACTTGATTTCAACGATTAAACTATATTGATTAAGACATAATTAGACAAATTTGTCTTCACAAAATTTATCTACTATCCTCTTATCTTTCCAATGATATAAAGTTTTTAATTTTTGTACATCGGATGAGATAGAAATGTTCTTTACACGATAACATCACTGGTGCTGGCAGAGTCTGCAGCACTATCCTTGATAAAAATTGTGACCTGATTTCAATGATTAAACTGTATTGATATATGTAGAATTAGACAAATTTGTCTACATGAAAGTTGTATCATATCCTCTTAGCTTTCCAATGGCATAAATTTAGTAATTTTTAGACATCATAACTCATAGAAATTATTAAGTGTTCTTCAATTGTCCAAAAGATTGAAAGAAAGTGGTAAGTTTTCCTACTTGAATAATCCAGTGTTTTGGACAAAGCTCATCCTATACACCTTCAAATCAGGTGATTCTAATTGGAAATGAAACCTAAGACATAGTACCAAAATATCTAGAAGAGACAATGACCTAATTCTAGTTGAATGATATTGAAATTTGAGACTGAAAATGGTAACCTAATACTACCCTTGTGTTAAAGCAACTTGTGATATTTGGTACATGTTTCATGATTTAGAAGTTTAAATGGCATGATTTCTAATGCTATGAAAACTATCGACATAGGGTAAAATTTCTAGAAGACCTCAAAACCTAATGTGAACATTAGTTATGTGAAAACTATAGAACAATAGTAGTATGAATTCTGGGCAGGGGTCACGGTCGTGACACAAGAGTTATGATCAATTAAACCAAATATATAGTGTTAATGCCTTGTTTCTAAACTGGAATAAATGCCTAAGTGAAATGCATTTTATGTAGGTAAAGGAAAGACATAGAATGCATGAGTGTGCTCGGCAATAAATTTACAAAACAATGAGTGTATTTTAATTGTTTCATTTGAATAACTTCTTTGCAAAAAAAATGATGGCATGTGAATTTAAATTATGCATTCAATTTTTTAATTATAAGACTGAAAGAAGTTGAAAATTTTGAATGTACATAGGCCAAAGGTAGTGTCACATTGAAAATTTTGAATGTATATAGGCCAAAGGTAGTGTCACAATCGTGACAGGTTCTAAAAACTTGCTATTTATTTTTGATTTCGAAACTATATAAATTACTTTACAAAATGGTTTAAGCTTTATGCTACAAGTTAAAGTACTAAGAAAAATGTTTTCGTCTTTAGCCTATGGTTCACCATTAGACTCATTATATGATATCATACCAGTCAGATTATTCCAAACATGCATGGAAATGTCCGAGGGCGTCAGTTACTAATAGTGGGTAATATTGTGTCTGTCAATAGTCCAGTCCAGTGAGTCATCCTCTACATGTACGGAGTATATAAAGTGCTCGCCAAAATTGTTACAAGTAAGTGATCCAGAATCAACTTTGTAACTATCGATCTATAGTGGCTAACCTATTACGGATAAACGATGTATAATCAACTTTATATCTAGTGGTTAATTAGTCACGAGTAAGCGATGTAGGACTAGCTCCATGACCTTATACCTAAGGGTACCATAGTGCAAACAAAAATTGTGATGGGGTATCATATAAGAAGTTCATGACAATAAATAATGCCACCACTATTTACTTTAAAAGTAAAATTAAGCAATTTGGTTTCAAGAGGCATATTTGTTTTATATTGGTATTTTCTTATACTAAATGAAATGAATTTATTTTAGGGAGGTATCAATGATTACGAATGATTTGTAAATAATTTTATTTACACTCACTAAGCTTGTTTAGCTCACACTTTATTTTTATTTTTAAATAAAACCTCCCAGGTGTACGCTCAAGGGCTTTAGTAGTAGGGACTCCACCTCGCGAGTAGTCAACTTTGTCACGTGCTTCTATGTTGGCATTTTTGCCATGTACATACTTTTGAGAACTATTCCATGTCTTTGAACATGTTTTAGAATGTGCATTTGTGTAAAGAATGGATGTGTAAAAAGGTTTTTTAATGAAATGCATGGTTTTGTTTAAACTTTTCAAAGTTTATTGATGTAACTATTTGAGGTTACGTGTGAGTGGATTTGAAGTCCACAATTTGTATTTGAGAAATTTATATGATAATATAAGTGTTTTAAACTTTTACAAGGACTTTGAAATTTTTGGCATGTCAAAATACATTTGTTATGATGCTGAAATTTTTAATAAACTGAAAAACAATACTCTATTATTTACATTTCTTATTGTTAAGTTAGAAGTTTTTCTATAACAAGGGCAATAGGCTTAGCTTAACTGGAACTTTCCATCCCATCCAGCTATCGACTATACGGCCATTGTGAAGTGTCAGGTAGGTCGCCTAGTCATTTCAGGATAGGGGCCTGTCACTAAGTAACTAGAGCTAACCATTAAAACAAGACAAATTTTGAAATATGATAGTTCTAAAGGGGATTCTTCATCTAGATCTATAATATTTACCGTTTGTTTGTTCTTGTCTATCGCTTGACTGATTTTAATTTTGTTAATTTTCCCCTTCTAATTTATTCTTTTTTTATTAGATTAGGTAATTAGTTATAATCCTCGTAGGATTAGTAATTAACTCACCAAAACTATACTATAAGAAATTATAAGTCTATATACCTAGGTGATCTTTTTAGTATTATTTTATGTTTCATTTTAAATTATAATACATCAAGAACTTTTACAAGTTTGTGCATCATTATTTAGAGTAAAGATAAAACCTAAATGTGATCTACTATCTTTATGATCAAACTAAAAACTAATAGTTGAATAACATTAAACTCTTAGTTTAACTCCTCTATATGCCAACACAACATCTTTAGTTCTTCTTGATCATTTTAAGATGTTCTTTATATTCATTTAGTAACCATCACTAGGATCGGCTAATTATATGTTTGTCTTATTTAAAGTATAAGAAACATTAAGTCTCCTATACAACATCACACACTTAATTAATCTAATAAACGAATTTTATGGACTATTATCCATTTTATCTGTCTCTTTATGTGTATTTAGGCACGAAATCTTTAATAAAGAAATATCTTGTGATATATTCAAGAACCCTCTCCTAGAATTATTCAAGTTAAACCTCTTAGCACTTTGTTTACATACATAAATTGGGACAAACTAAGCAACCTCTTTAATTTATCTCATAGATCTTTATTTCTATAATATAAGTTTCTTCTTTCATATCTTTCATAGGGAAGTTCTTGGTCAAGCAAATTTGTACATAATATAGCATCATTATGTTGTTTTTAATTAACATTATGTCATCTGTATGTAATACTAAGAAGATAACTACACTATCACTAACTTATTATAGATATAAGATTCATCCACATTTTTGTATATTCTTAAATTCATTTATTTTCTTATAAAAATGCATGCCTATGACCCATATTTAAGTCCACAAGTAGGCTTTTTATAACTTTTGTACGTGATTAGGAAACCTTTTGGATTGAAAACCTTCAAGTTATATCATATACATGTTCCTAAGCAAATTCCTATTAAGAAATATTTTTGGCATCCATTTTTCAAATTTCATAATCATAGCAAAAAACTATAGGCAATAAAATTCTTGTAAACCTAAAAATAAATATTGGTAAAAAAGTTTCATCAAATTCAACTCTTTGTTCTTTTTATATAAGATTTTTCTATTACCCTTGCTTTATATTAGTGTATACTTCCATCCGTTTCAATTTTTTCTCTTGACTTGTAATGGATAGAATCCTATTAGGTGCATCCATTAAAGTCCATACTTGGTTACCATACATGAATTTCATTTTGGATCATAACTGCTTACCATTTGAAAAATCAATGTCAAATATTGTTTCCTTAATAATTAATAATCTCATTTTTCATGAGCAATTTATCGTCTTTCCCCTTTTCAATATATAGATCAATTCTATTTAGTACATGATTTGTTTTATAGTGCATCACAGACTATGTGCTCTTTAACTCTTAATTATACATTAGATGTACCAACTTGAGATTCATGTTCCATCTTAATGTAAACTTATGGTTCTTGAACTTCTTTAAGTTCTACCTTAATCCCACTACTTTCCTTAAGAATAAACACTCTTTTTATGAATGTAGTATAGTTTGAAACATAAATATTTTTTGGCTTAATAAGATGATAAAATTGATATTTGATACTTTTTTTCAAATGTCACACAAATTTATATTTATCTTATTTAGCTTGAAGCTTATCAAATTTTACACACTTCATATAAACATCAAATCCTTATATATTTATATATGAAAACTTTGGTTTACTACTAGTCTATATCTTATATGGAGTCTTATTAGTTGATTTAAATGAAACTTTATTCAAAAAGTAAGCAGTAGTTTCAATCACATGTCCTTATAAGGAATAGGAAATTCTGTATGACATCATAGAACATATCATATTAAATAGAGCATGATTTCTCCTCTCAAACCTTGCATTGTGTTATGGAGTCCATTGTGAGAGTATCTTGTTCTCTTTCTTGAGTAAACAATAAACTCATTATATAAGTACTCACCACCTCGATTAGATATAATTATTACTATATTATTTCTCAACTTCAAATATAAATTCTTTTAACCTTTTAAATTATTTGGAGTTATATTTCATTAAATATACATACTCATAGTTATAGTAATTATTTTTAAATGCAATGAAATATAAGTATCCATCTTTATTGAGTAGATATAAGATTACATACATCTGAATATATAGGCTCTATTAATTCATTAGCATGTTATCCCTTTTCACTAAAAGGTAATTTGATCATTTTTTTTACCTAATAAAAAGATTCACAAGTTTCATATGTTTTATATTTAAAAAGATTCAAATGTCTTTCTTTGTGTAATTTTATGGTTTTAGATTCTTTGATATGATGTAATCCATAATGCTATAAGTAACGTCAAATTTGGCTAATTTTCTTTTTATCATTTATATTAAAGATTGATCATTTAAGAACTAATTCATATAAACATTTACAAGTAATGTAACTCCATGGCAAGCATCATATTTATATAAAGAATAACTTTTATACTTATTTATAAAGACAAATCCATTTAAATTTAAATAAATTGGGAAATTTTTGGTAATAAATGGAACATAATAATAATAATTTAGTTGTACTATAAGGCCCTAAGGTAAACCATAAGTTCCTTTAACTAATGTAGTAACTCTCACTCTATTATTCACTCACAATTTGACTTTGCCTTTTTCTCAATAGCCTACATTTTATTGGCATCTATACATCATTATAAATGCTAAAAGCACATCCAGTTTGTGATACCTAAGATTATGCAATATAAGTAGAAAGATTAATCTCAATCATAAACATACCTAAAGATGGATCTTCTTTAAGCTTCTTATATTGTAGAGATAAAATTTTCAATTCCTCTTCCAGTTCTTATCTAGTTTATAGTAAGAACATATGTCGTCATTAATCTTCTTTTTAGCACCACTATGTGGCTTTGCAACTTTAGTACAAGACTTTTCTTTCTTATTCTTATTCTTCTTAAATTTCTTTTCCTTGCCCTCAACGATATCCACAATAAAAGTAGAACTAATTGACTTCTTTAAGGCGCCCTTGTATAGTCACATGCATATTTAATTGTTCAAGTATTATTACATCCTTTTGATTTATATGATAATTCGTTATAAAGTGTGAAAAGCTCAAAATTAAAGATTAAAAGACCAAATCAATGCTTAACTCATGTTTTATAAGAATTCATCCTAATCGACCTAATTTTTTAATATAGATAGTCATCTTCAATAAATGTAACTCTGCCAAAGATCATTATGTTATTCTATTTGAATAATGCACTCGAACACTCAAACCTCTCCACTCTATTTTATGTGGCAATCAACCCCCTAAGATGTATAATGATAGTACGAGTATTTATGTTCTCATATTGACTTTAAAGCTTATGAGACATACTACTTAACAACATATGTATAGCTTGTTCATCATTATTTATATGAGATTGATATCTCTAACTTTATCAATTACATCTATGTTGGGCTTAGGTGGGATTGCAATGACAAGAACATACAACTTCTTTTCTTATTTGAGAACAATTCTCAAGCTAAATCCAACAAATTAAGTATATTAAGCTTATTAAAATGCACGATGCTTCTTAGAGACAAATTGTTATCATATTATTTACTAGTTAAAAATACATCAAAGAACAAGTATTAATTCATAGCACAAAATAAATAAAACAAGAACTTCAATAAAATATTTGGTTAGTCCTATTATTTAAAACAAATTAATTTTCCTCTTTGTTAATTTGAGAAATTATCAACAAATTTTATCTAGTTAAGATCCCATTTAATTTAATTGACCTTAAGTTTACTTAAGAAAACTAAACTAAATTCTCGTGTTAGTCTTTAGATGAAAACTTCTTATTTTAAAAAATCTTATATATTATTCTTAATCATTGTAACATCCCATTTCTATACTAAGGGTTAGAATCCTAGATTTCTGTAATTGAGAAAATGGCAATGAGAGATTAGAAAATTGCATTTCATGCTCATGCATAATGTTAGCATACACATGTGAATTTGATTATTGGACACATTAAAATAATTCTACATGTATTCATTGGCATTTTTCGGGTAAATTGATCTATAAATGTGATTATATTTGGAATTGTGAATTATTTGTGTTAAAAAATTGATTTGGAGAATATATTAATTGACTCAAACGATTTGGTGAAATTTTGATAATTTCTAAAATTATGGATATTTTTGGACTAGGAAAGATGTCAAATGGCAGAACAATCAATGAATAGTACCAGAAATAAGGATCAAATGTCAATGGAAATTTTTATAAATGAATTTGGGATTTAATGACATATGTCATTGAAAATTGGGAAATAATTGAAGTAGAAATTGGAGACAAAATGGGCAAAATGGGCTAGTTATTAAAGTGGACCAAACGGAACCATGGAGAGGTGACATGCATGTCACTTGCCTTGCCACATCTCACCCATGATTTTTTTACATCTTGCAAGACTATCCTTAATTTTGTCTTTCATTTGGACAAAACACATTTTCTCCTTCTCACTACATTTTTTCTTTATCTTCTTCATTTCTTCTTCATCTCCACGACACTCACTCTCACCCACCTTCATTAATGTTAAACCTTGCTCTCACTTTTCACTGCTACTTTCATTTTCTTTGTCTTTTTCACCTTGCTACTAAAAGACCCAACCCCTTCCTCCATGAAAGTTGATGATCATAGAGAGGAAAGAGTTAGGGTTTAATGATGATTTTGAAGATCTTGAAGCTAACTCAAGTAAGTAGCATAGTGTTCCTTATGATTTATTGAAGGAGATATGTATGATGATGGGTTAAATGATCACAAATTGGTGCTTTATATATGATGGAATGTGATTGATGAAATAATCACATAATTGTCTTGCCTTTACATACATGATGATTGATGTTCATAAGATGTTGTACTGATTATTTAGCGATAAAAGGATCATCAAAATGATGTAGAAATTGTGCAAAAAAATTGACTAATAAATGGAGTTTTCATGATCTATTTTTAAAGGATAAAAATGTGGATCATTGATTGTTTTAGACATGGATTGGATTGAGAATTGAAATTTGAAAAAAGCAAGTGTAGTGTCTTGAAAAGGGAAGAACTAGGATGAAAGTTTAGAGACAAAGTGATAATGGTGTTGAAAATGTGCTGGAATATGTAAGTTGTAACATTTCCATTGTATATGTATTGGTATTTTAGCCACGAATTGATCTACAAATATCCAAATGGAATGATTTTTTAATTGGATTAAATTAGAGACATAAGGATACATTTTGTATGAAGAAATAAAATTCAAATTCTATCTTTAAGAGTTTCGAAATCTGGCTAGAAATTGTGTACTGGGTGTTGAAAGTTAATGATGAATGTATATATATGTATATGTTTTGTTATTAGTGTTCATGATCAATCATGAACTATAAATTGTTTATGGATGATATTGAGTTTAATTGGAGTTAGAATAATTGGGAAATGATGAGAAATTAAATTAGAAATGATAGACTAAGCATAAGGTAGTGAATGTAGTAAGTAAAGAGTCAAAAATCTAGAAATAAGAATGCAATTGGATATGCTTTGGTGCAAAAGCCATAACGTTTTCTATAGAACATTGATTGAGATCATTTAAGTATTCTTAGAAAGAGGACTTCAAGGTCTACAATTTCTATAAAGACTCCAATAAGAAATTTTGACATCTAGAGGGTCAAAATTTAAGATTTCTATAAGTGACTCGTAAAGGTCTATTTAACGGACATGGATATCCGCCTAACGGACATTCACGAGTCAAGTGATATTAATTAAGGTGTAAATTGGTCTTAAATGGAACCTAGAATGATCCTTGGATTATGGGACTAATGTATGATATGTTTCAAGCCGAAATGGAGGTTAAAACTTAGTGAATGAAGGGACAATATACCAAAGACATTAGTGTAATGTGAATGACGATGTTCATATGATTGTAATCCTTATGATT
>JANSVA010247856.1:0-26175 GCA_025504915.1 Erythroxylum reticulatum
CTAGATTTATTTCAATCCAAAACACCTGAAATAATTTCTTAACAAATTCTATACATTTTATTATTATCAAAACATAATTGGGATTTAATTTGTCAACCTCCATTAGTCCAACAACAAATACCAATTCAAGACAAATTCAAATCCATTCTCACAATTTCTATCCCTTCACCCTTATAATATCTCCAAAACCCTAAGTAGTCTAGCCACACATATTCATAACAAGCATAATTGATATTAAATAAAGAAACCCATACTCAATTAAGTAAAACCAAAGTTGGAAATTATAAACAAAATGATAAAGACCAAAATTCAACGCTAACTTAATAAAATTCAAAACCCTTTATGCTAACAAATGACTAATCATACCTCAAGTTGCAAATGCTAAACTAATTGCATCAAAATGAAAATTCCAAAACACACAACTTTCAGAAAAAGCTAAACTAATTAAGCATAAACCTAAGAACATTCATAGATCCTAACTGTTGAGAACAAATTAATCAAAAGCATCACAAATAAACAAAAACTCATAATATAAACCATTAAACAATCAAATACCCAATAAATTCAGATCTGCAAAATCATATAAATAAACTCAAACAACTAAGATTAAAACTGGAAAATTGCAGGAATAAACATCCATTGATATATCACAAAGGTTCCTTACGAAATTCATGAGTTTCAACTACAAAATCCATCAAACATTCATTCTAAATATTCTAGCATATGTAAAAACATGATTAACATTAAGAAAGCTCTAAATTAATGGAATGAATAGAATAAGACATATGAAAATAAAGCATTGAAAATGAAATAAGCAAGCTAAGCATATCAAAAACTTCTTTGCTCCTTCTCTCTTCTGCTTCTTCTCTCTTCTTGAAGTTTTCCAAAAGTAGCAGATTATGTTGCCTTCTTCTAGATCCTTCTCTCTTTCTTTATATCGTATTTTCCATTTAGGGGAAAACCTAGGATTTCCTCTACCTTAAAACACCAAAAAGCTCCTTAAAAACTTAAGTTCGAAAGGTCATGCACGTCTGCCTACGCGCAGGCCACAGTTGTGGCCTTTAGTGCAGGATCATGGCCAGTTTATCTATTTTGTCACGATCATTAGGAGTTAACCATGATCGTGGCCCTATTCTCAAGCTTCTATCATAATCATGGCTAACTTCGCATGATCATGGTCCTCTGATCAAGCTTCTGTCACGATCGTTCCATATTTTCCATGATCGTGGCCATGGGTTGTTTCCCAAGTCTTCTCCAGTTCTCCTCTGAATGCCCTTGATGGTTTCTCCTCCATAGATGGTTCTCCAAACTTTGTCAAACTTCTTCCTTTTAGCATATATTTGTGTTCACTCCTTTAATCTATATGTAAACACAAGATGAACACAAATTGAGTATTTAAACACAACAATAGGAATGAAAAGACATTGAAATGCATAAGAAAATATAAAATGATCTAATGCTATCATATACCCCCACACTTGAACTATTGCTTATCCTCAAGCAATTTAAAAATAACTAAGATGTTTTGTCAATTTGTTTTCAAAGAAGATCAAGTATATGCAATCCTTCAACTTCGAAAAACTCAAGTATCGAGCTACTACATATATCATAATCTTTTCATTAATGCACATAAACAAAGTCACTATTGATCAAAGGTAGACACCATTAATCAAAGGTAAAATAAAACTAAGATGAATTTTCCTCACGACGTTCACTCATTTCACTTAAGTGTTTAAGGTTGATGTTTCACTCAATACTCCCTCTAAGAGACTACACTATCACAGGCTTACAAATTCACCAATTCTCTATCACATTTATTACATGCCATCATGGATAAAAAAAAAAAGCGCTTTTGCTTAGGGTTGCAATAGGGTTTGGGTTAAGGCAAGGCAAAAAGGTCAAAGGGTAACTCACAACTATTAACAAAGTGTTAAGTGGAAGGGACAACCAAACACAAATTCTAAGATATGCATATAAATACCACGAACTACAGCTACTCATTACTAACTAATGCTATTATGTTTCTTTCAATAGTAGAAATAAGGACTCTTCTAATTAATAATGTTAAAAAAACAGAGATGCTTTTCTTTTTTTTACTTCTTTTTCTTTCTCTTTTTTCTTTTTTTTAATAACCCTAAAACAATAAGGAAATAATAGCAACACAATTCAATAAGTCATGAGTAAAGTGCCTCTCCAAACATCTCAAAATTGAATACAAATCAAAAGTCGCTAAATCATATATATCACATGCTCACTTATTACTTCATTAAACTTATGACAAGGTAAGGCTAATGGGTTTATGGGTTTCAATATAAGGTGACTAATTCAAAAACAAACAAGGTTAAAGGCTCAAATGAGTTAACAAGGTAAAACTGAGTTAGTGGGTTATTTGATCTAAGGGTTTTAAACAAAGAAGGCCTTAATCATTTCCCTAAAGCAGGCATCTCGTAGTTTCAAACTGGTTCCATGTAAGTTCTAATCTTCCGAGGGAAGCATCACACACAACAAAGAAACAAAATGACTAAGAAATGCAATCATATAGGCTCAAAACCTCACATGTTCTTACATAAAAATCCATCAAATTTTGATACATTACCTAATGACTCAAGTATCAACCTATTAACTGAGTTTAAGCACAAACTACTTCAATAAATCCATATAATTCACCTTCCACTCAAGCTGCCTAATTCAAATTCAAGCATACAACTCAATTGCCAATCCAAATAATATGACAGAATGGCATGGTTCAACATTTATCCCAGTTTAAGTGTAAAAATGCAAAGAAAATTTAAATTGTCCCCACCCCCATACTTAAATGGGACATTGTACCTAATGTCCTAAAATCATTAAAAACACAAAGGGATGAGAACAAAAGGACTCCCCTAGATCAAAGAGGGCTCAACAACTTGAAAGAAGAATTCATAACTCTGGTCTTGCATTCCTAAAAACAAACAAACAAAAAGAAAATAAGGAACTCAAATGAAAGCAAACTAAAACAAGAAAGAACTAAAATGAAAGGAAAAGGTTAGGGTGCCTCCTAACAAGTGCTTGGTTAAGGTCACAAACTCGAACTGTCAACTGATATTAACTAATGTGTGTTGGAGTTTCAAGCTCTATCACCTCCATGTTATGAATTTGAAATCCCTCAAAGTAAGACTTGACATGGTGTCCATTAACTTTAAACTCTTTCCCCATCTTGGCACTTCTGATCTCCACTACTCCATGGTGATATACCTAGGTAACCTCAAAAGGACTTATCCATCGAGAGCGTAACCTACCTAGAAAGAGTTTGAGGTGAGAATGATATAAAAGTACTTTCTGTCCCACTAAAAATTTCTTCCTAGAAATGTTAAAATCATGGAATGCCTTAGTCTTCTCCTTATAAATTCGGGCATTCTTGAATGCTTAATGTGGAAACTCTTCGAGCTCTTATAACTACAATCTTCTGTGGGAACCAACAACTTCTAACTCCATGTTACACTTCTTGATTACCCAATAAGCTTTATGTTGTATCTCTAGTGGAAGGTGGCATGGTTTCCTAAAAATAAGCCTAAATGGTGACATCCCTATTATAGTCTTATATGCAGTCCTATATGCCCATAAGACGTCATTGTGGTTTGAAATCCAGTCCTTACTGTTCAGATTAACTGTCTTCTATGAGATGTACTTGATCTCTCGGTTGGACACCTCAGCCTAACCACTCGTCTAAGAATGATAAGCGGTTGAGACTCGACGCATCATTTGATATTTCTTTAGGAAGGGCTCAATCGTTTGGGTGTAAAAGTGAGTCCCTTTGTCACTGATGATGGCTCCCGGGACTCCAAACCTAAAGAAAATATTAGATTTTAATACATCTGCAACTACTCTAGAATCGTCAGTTCAGTTAGCTTTTTCTTCCACCCATTTTGACACATAATCAATTACAAGAAAAATATATTGAAATCCAATCGAGGAGGGAAAGGGACCCATAAAATCCATTCCCCAAACATAAAATATCTCACAAATTAATATGGGGGTTTGAGGCATTTCCCTAAGGGAACCTAAAGTACCTGTCCATTGTTGGTTGTCACAAGTCCTACAGAAATCATATGCATCTCAAAATATGGATGGCTGGTAAAACCCGCACAATAGAACCTTGCTAGCTGTCCGCTTTGGGCCAAAATAAGCTCCATATGTATAAGAGCGCCAAAATGTCAAAATAGAAAGAATTCATTATCAAGTACACATTGTCTAATGACTTGATCCGTAAAAAATTGTAAAACTTTTTTTGGCTCTTTATCCCCTCCTTCTGTGTCTTCGTCAAATCTATAGGAAATTTATGAGAAACCAAGAAATTCACTATATCAGCATACCAAGGAGTTATCGACTATACTACATGTAGTTGCTCATCTAGAAAATCATCATTGATGGGGCCTGTGTTAGCACCATGCTCTACTAAGTGGCTCAAATGATCTGCTACTCCATTCTCTGAGCCTCTATTATCCTTTATCTCCATATCGAACTCCTAAAGTAAGAGTATCCAACGGATGAGCCTTGACTTCGATTCCTTCTTCACCAGTAGGTACTTCAAAGTTGTATGATCAAAATAAACAGTAATTTTAGTGCCTAATAAATAAGACCAAAACCTATCCAAAGAAAAAAATACTATAAGAAGCTATTTTTCCGTGGTGGTGTAATTTTCTTGGGCATCATTTAAGGTCTTTGAGGCATAATAAATATCATAAGGGATCTACCCCACTCTTTGACCTAAAATTTCTCTAATGGCATGGTTATAGGCATCACACATAAACTCAAATGGCAGACTCCAATCAGGAGGTTGTAAGATGGGTATAGTAACTAACTTCTCCTTTAGAGCATCAAATGCCTTCTTACACTACTCATGAAAAACAAACTCTTTATCCTTCTGAAGTAATCTACACAATGGATGTGAAACCTTTAAAAAGTCCTAAACGAACATAAGCTAAAACCTTGCATGGACAATAAAAGATCGAAGTTCCTGCACAAAAATAGGGTAAGGTAAAGAAGAGACAAGGTCTGTCTTGCCTCTATCGGCCTCAATACCCTTAGCAGAAACAACATGTCCTAAAACTATCCCTTATTGGACCATAAAATGACATTTCTCAGAATTAGGAACTAGGTTAATTTCAAGACATCATTTAAGTACTAAAATGAGGTGATCCAGGCATTGTTCAAATGAATCCCCATGTATGGTAAAGCAATACATGAAAACTTCAATAATTTTTTCAAGTACCAAGAAAAGATACTTACTATTCACCTTTGAAAGGTAGCGGGAACATTGTACAATCCAAAAGGCATCCTTCTATAAGCAAAGGTGCCATACGGGCATGTAAAAGTTGTCTTCTCCTAGTCCTCTAGAGCAATAGCAACCTAAATATAACATGAATAACCATCAAGAAAATAATAGTAAGCACGACTAGTAAAACGTTCTAACATCTGATCAATACAGGGTAGGAGAAAGTAGTCTTTTTATTCATCGACTAGAGCTTGCGATAATCCACTCAAACTCGCCATCCATTTTTCACCCAAGTCAGAACCATCTCTCCTTTCTCATTCTCCACAACTATAATGCTCGAATTCTTGGGAACCACTTGTAAAGGACTAACCTACTTACTGTCAAAGATGGGGTATATGACTCCCATATCTAGCAACTTCATCACTTCCTTCTTCACCACCTACATAATCAGTAGATTAAGACATCTTTATACTTGACAGAGTAGGTTAGCTCCTTCCTCAAGAAAAATCCTGTGCATATATAAAGAAGGACTCATTCCTTTAATATCTGTAACCGTCCATCCCAATGACATCTTATACTCCTGCACCACAATAGTGAGCTTTTCTTCTTGTACCTTTGTAAGATCACTTGCTATGATAACTAGAAGTATTTTGTTGGTGTATAGATATGCATACTTGAGGTGAGTTAGTAAGGGCTTCAACTCCACTTCTGGCGCTTGCACAATAGAAGGTAACGGTCAATTAGTACTAACAGGTAATTCTAAAAAGTGAGGGACATATCTGCCAAAAGGACTTGCCTCAAGTGCCCAAATTGCTTTTTTTAGGTCCTATCCCAACTCAAACTTGCTTGCAAATATACAAACATCTTTTAATCCAATGGGGTAGTCAAAGCTAACTCCAAAGGTTTAACTATAGAAAGAAGAGACCACTACTCTACCAAAGAGTCAAGAATATCTACCTTGGTGACTGACTCATAATCTGATGGATAACGTATGGCATCAAAGATATTGAAACAAATAACCTCGCCATCAAACTCTATAATGAATGCCCCACTATACACATCGATTTTTATCTGAGATATCTTCAAGAATGGCCTTCCTAACAAAATTTTTATAAGGCTCAAAGAGCCCTCATTTTACATATCTAACACATAAAAATATGCAGGGAAAACAAGGTTGTTAACCTGCACCAAAACATCCTCAATAACCCCCTCAGGATATGTGTTAGATCTATCAACTAATTCAATGATAACACAGGTATCCTATAATGAACCAAGATTAAGAGCTTTAAAAATAGACAAAGGCATAACATTTATCGAAGGTCCTGAATTTAACATACATCTCTCATACATTATGTTACTGATCTTACAAGGAATGGTAAAAATACCTTAATCCTTACACTTAGGGGTAGCTTCCTTTGTAAGACTATTGACACATTGGACCCCACATTGATCTTCTCATCTCCCCTCAACTTCTGCTTATTGGTCCATAGCTCCTTCAAAAATTTAGCATATCACAGAGCTTGTTTAATTGCTTATAAAAGAGGGATATTCACTTCCACCTTACGAAAGATCTCCAATATTTTCTTTTCTGTCTCCTGTTGCTTATTCTTTGTTAACTTGCTTGGAAATGGAACAAAAGGTAAATTATTGACAATAGGGTGTGAAGTACTTACCTGAAAACACTGACCCTTCTTCTTCTTTGTTAGATTAGTTTCTTCCTCTTCTTCTTTCTCCTTCCCCTTCCTTGTTCCTTGTACCTCCTTGACACTTCTCAAGGTAATGGTGGAAGCGTTTTCTTTTAGGTTCCTTTTAGGGTAACTAGGCAACCTTATAGAATTTTGGGCCTGCAACTTCCCCACAGCGTCAGCTAATTCACTGACCTAATTTTCCAAATTCTTCAAACCACTCCTCACTTCCTGCTGAAATTGAAAAGTGTTAGACGCTAAGCTCTTATCAACTTCCTCTAAGGACATACCTACAGTTTGTTATTGTCGTGGTGGTTACGAAGGTAGTGGCCTTGGCTGAAACTAAGGTTAATTCTGATGAAAACCTGGTGGTGCATGAAACCCTTACTGCTGCTTTTGCTGATAATTAGGATGGGGTACATTAGAATTGCCCCCTTGTTGTGGGTTCCCATACTTGAAGTTGGGATGATCCTTTCACCCTAGATTGTAAGTGGGGAAAAAGGGTCATACCTCCTCCATTGTCCTTAGAACCCCCAAGTACATTGATGTACTGTTCATCCCATAAGGAAGGGCATGCAATTGTAGGATGGTTAGATAATGTACAATTACCACATACCTTGACGGGCCCTTTTCTTATCACTATTTGTTGCACTAAGGAAGTCAAATTTGCAACTTATTACTCTAACTTGGAGATGGAGACCTCCTTCACCTGCTTTGCCGAGGTGGAAGCATTACTACGATTACCCCAATATTGGGAGTCCGTTGTCATTATTGCTATCAAGTTCCTAGCATCCTCTAGTTTCCTATTCATTTAAGGCTCCACCACTCACAGTGTCTATCATATTCCAGTCTAAAGGAAGCAACCCTTTATATAAATATTGAATTAATAACTGGTCACTTATCTGATGGTTTAGACAACTGTTGTAGAGCTTCTTGAAGCGCTCCTAATACTCATATAAAGACTACCCTGTGCCTTGTCAAATACCACAAATCTCCTTCCTGATGTTAGCTACTCTTGAGGCAAGTAAGTACTTTTCTAGAATCGCCTGCTACATTTGCTCTTATGTGTGACCTAGCCGATAAGTAAGTCATACAACCACTTTTTAGTTGCATCTACTAAGGAAAAAGGAAATGTATTTAGCTTGAGTTGCTCCACTAAGACTCCCGCTGGCTTTATACCTAAGCATATGATGTGGAACTCCTTCGGGAACTTGTTAGGATTAGTGACGTGGCCTAATCCCAGTGAGCCAGTGTCAAGAAAACCTATAAAAGTGTGTAATCAACGTATCAGTCTAAGTCTAATTGCAACTTTCAACTCATTATCTGGATAATTGATACAAAGTAGATTACGATTGAAAGAAGGAGCTATAAGCTCCTTTAAGGTTCACCGATGAGGTTCCATAATCTCCTCTGTTTCGTATGAAATCCCATCGAATTCTTCTTCAAAGGATAAGGAATAACCACTATTGGGAAGATTTGTATAGATTCCTCACTCTTTCTAATGAAATCTAGTGCGACCTATAATAGGAGAAAAAGAGAAAGGGATAAGTGGAGAAAGTAAAGGTTCTATATTTTTCCTTAATAAACTTATGCAAACAAATGTGTTTTGAGGAACTGTGGGACATGCAAACCGATGAAAAAATGAAAAAGATTAGTAAAAATAAAAATAAAAACAACATAAGAAACAACAATTAACACACGCCAACTCCCCAACAATGGCACCAAAAATTTGATAGCCTGTCAGTAAGTACCGAATAATAAATTCCTAACTACCAAACTATGTAGAAAACGGTGAGCTAAGGTCAAACCTATAACACAACACTACCATAGAGTATATACCTGAACATCTAGAGGACATTCAAGAACATACCCTATGAGAATGTCATGTTAGATTAATCATATTCACTATTATGGCATCATAAAGAACATAAGTTCAGCATTTCTCATTTCATTTCACAAACATCATTTACATTGTCATTACATCTCATAATCCATACATGTACATTACAAAAACATCTGAGACTTTTCTGTTCTTTACAAAATATCTAACATGAAATGAGATGCTAATAGAAACAATCTATCTAAAGTCATCAGCTAACCAGACCATTGAGTCATTTTTGATTCCAAAATTGAAAATACTAAATTGCCTTAAAAGCTAGGTCTCCTCAGTACCTAAAAAACACAACTATATTAACATTGAATCACAGTAAAATCCCAAAGGAAAAGTTAGAACATCATCAACTATCCAAGATCCATCATCATCATATACATTAAATGAATGGAAATAAAGATGGCAAGGAGAAAGAAACTTGGATCAGATAACCCGAAAAGGCAGCAACATTAGAAGGCCTACTTACTATATCCTCTTCTTCGTCTTCCCTCTCTTCTTCTTTTCTTCCTCGAAACTTTCTTTAAAATGGCAAATTAGAGGCTCCCTTTTTCTTTCTCTTCCTTTTCTTCTTATAGTCTTTTCTAATTAAGGTAACTTTATGGATTTTCCCATGTTCCAGTGGTCGGAAATGTTCCCAAAAATCAAGTTCAGAAGGTCGATCGTGCAGGCCATAATTGTGGCCTATAGTGCCATGATCATGGCACCTTGTTTGGCCATGATTGTGGCTTCATGCATCTACTTTTGTCATGGTCATGGCTTATTGGCCATAATTGTGGCCCTTCCTTTACGCTTCTGTTATGATCATAGCACATTGGCTATAATAATGGCCCTTTGTTTTAGTTCGGGCCTCCTCTAAATCTCCTTCATTCTTTGATATTTTCCCTAACACACTAGCAAAAATGTCACAACATCTCAAAAACATAAAATTAGAGCTCAAATGCCTGTTTTAACCTATAAAATGCTCAAGACACAAATATTTCACTAACACAATGCTAAGCTAATCACACACTAATCAATTAAATTTAATCACTAAACACATCCTAAACTACCCATAAAACATGATGCAATCCACGAATATTAGTAACTCAATCTTTGATCAAGAATCCTTATCCAAACTTATAAGGACTTTCTTTATACAACTGATAGGCTCCGAAGCAAGTTCATATGATACTCATTTTATTCGTGATCTCTTTGATAGTCACCTTTTGTAGGATTTTAAGGAATTAATCTATTCTCCATTCAGAAGCTTGGAAGAAAAGGAAATCTTATTGAACCTACATCCCTCTAAAACTCCAGGGCCTGATAGGTTCACTATAGGATTTTAAAAAAAACTTTGACAAATACTGGTAGTCTGTTTATAGAATCAGTCGTAGAGTGCTTATCCTCTTGTAAAATGTTAAAGGAGATAAATCACACACATTTTTTTGGTTCCTAAAAATTTGAATCTTGATACTTTGAAAGATTACAGACCCATGCCTTACTATAACATGGTCTACAAGGTAATTGCAAAACTCCTTGCTAATAGATTGAGGTCTGCTTTATCTTTACTGATTAATTATACTCAAAGTGCACTTATATAAGGCAGATCAATATGTGATAACATACTGCTTATGTAAGAGATCTTGAAATAGTATAATTCTACGAGAAATATTAAAAGTTGCTACTGGAAGATAGATTTCTTCAAAGCTTTTGACAATGTTAACTGGGATTTCATACATATTTTTCTGAAAGCCTTTAAATTCCCAAATAATTTCATTTACTATATTATGATGTGCTTAAAAATTGCTTCAATCAGTATTATTATGAATGGGATACCTATTAAGCCATTATCTTGTGCTAGAGGTATTAGACAAGGGAACCATCTCCCCTTTTATCTATTTACTCTAGTTGTGGAAGGCCTCCCTCGACTCATCAACAAGGTTATTGGTTCCAATGGTAGGTTTCACTACCATATTATAGTGCTTTTAATCTCTTCTAGTTGATTTGGATAATGATTTAATCCTTCTTTCGAGAGTAGAAACACAATTAGTGAAGATGCTAGAGGAACTTTTTATATAATTTTCCATATGGTTAGGTTTGAAAGTGAATGTAAGCAAAAGTAGTCTATATTACTCCAATGATGTGAGGAAATTAGAGGAGCTCTCTAGGATTATTCAACTTCATCTTTATGAACTACCTCTTAAATATCTAAGAGTTCCTATTTCATATGCAAAGCTAAATTATTCTGATTGTATATCACTCATAGAAAGGATTAAAGCTCAAATTAGCTTGACAGAATGGATTCATGTCTCTTTCCATAAGGGTTACTCTGACAGTTTTTGTTCTTAATAATCTTTATGTTTATTAGATATCCCACATAATTCTACCTAGGGAACTAAACAAGGAGATTGATGGAATCCTGAAAGTTTTCTTATAAACTGGGAATTCTGAGAATGCTTAGAAAGTTAAAATCAAATAGAGTGAGGTAACAATTCCTAAAAAGTAAGGAGGACTAGGAATCATCCTTATTTCTCTTATATAAGAAGTGCTTTTGTGTAAAAGGATTTATAGTCTATTTTAAGATAAATAGGCTCTTTGGGTAAAATGGATACATGAAACACATCTCAAAATTGAAAGCTTTTGGCAATTATCTTTAAGGAGTACTCTTTGTTCTTCTTGCAAATGTTGAAACTGAGAAAGGAGGATTTTCCTTTTATTAATCATGTGTTAGGTAACAGTGGTAATATTTGGTGTGGTCCTATAATATGACATACCACAATCCTCTACTACAAAAGACTTAATTATCCAATCTTATCAACAGTCTTTCGCATAACTCTAAAGTATCAAATGTAATAGGTAGGCACCTTTAGAGGATTCAATTTGATAGTGGGTTATCTACCCCAAATCATTAACAGCCATAGGCAAGATGCAGTAACTTAGCTCCCAGATGCCTCATGTATTTTTACTAACAAATCTTACTATAAGGCATTACAAGAAGAAGGTAAGAATATTCCTTAGTTTAATCTCCTTTGAAAATGTTCATTACCTCAATCAAAAATCTTCTATTTTCATATGGCTGGTAATAAAGAAAAAGATCTGTACAAAAAATAAATGGTTTGAAACCTATGACCCAATATGTATGCTTTGTAAAGAAACTGAAGAAGATTGCGAACATCAATGTTTCCAATGCAAATACTCCAAAGTGGTTTGAAGCAAAATCTTACATTTTCTATCTAAAACCTACCTCAATTATGATTGGACCTCAACTCTTAACTAGATCAATTGCACTATTAATCAGATGTTGCAAGATGCCCTAATTTAGAAAATTGCCTTCACAACTACTATTTATTAAATGTTGAAGGAAAGAAACAAGAGGATATACAAGAATGAGGAAGTTAACAAGTACAACCTATCTAAAGACACCTTCAATGGGATCTGAGTCATTATGATAGCTAAATCTGACCAATATGCTCTATCCTCAAGAATGAAGACCAAATGGAATTTGCAATAACTTCTATCAAATTTCATATGCCTTTGTAATTTTTTTGTATATAGTTTTGTAATTTATTTCTTGGTGAACTCATTGTAATGTTGAGATAGCTTTGTTATAGTTAATTAAATAATTATTAAAATTTTAAAAAATAATAAATAATTAGAAGTGCACCATAGTTTTCCTTTAGGTCGATATTGTAATACACTATCATGATTTAAATGCCAATGATAATGGTTATAAGTAGATAAATATTCTTAATCAAACACATTTCTCATATTTGGTTATACAAATGTATTTGATGAAAATATTGATTTACTCCTATTATGTTTACTCTTTCATACAATAGTCAAACTCACCTTCTAGTGAGTTAAAAGACTATAACATAATAAAAAACAATTTATCAGTGCCTTTACTTAAAAACAATTTGCAATGGTCCTTTCACAAGATCACATATGAACTTGTTCTCTATTGGATTTTCTGAGACCTACATTAAAAAAATCATATTAAATAGTATAATGTCATTTAAAAATTTTGATATAATTTGACCATTTCAATTATTTCAAGTGAAAATTTACATATTTCTCATACCATCAAGGAAAGTGTCTTTCAACCTTTTTATTGACATCATCCTATGTTTTTCAGGCATTAGCTAGTGCAATCATTCCTTTTATAATCTAAAAGAATTATTATGTATTTTAGTGGTGAACACCATTAACCTCAGAAAACCAAATAATCCTTTTAAAAATTAACTTAAACTTATTGCACAAAAGGTTAAACCTCTTGGCAATTCAATAGAATATAAATATGGGCAACCTCGATTTCTTATTCTATTAACATTCTTCTTATTGAACATCCATATGTTCGTCCAGGATATGTGAAAATGGATAAGTCACAATCATCATCACCCATTTCTCCCCCATCATTATTACGAGAAACCTTTCTTTCTCTTGTGTGCAGATACGACCCAAATTAATGTGAACAAAATGTACTTACTTCCTCCACTAAATAAGCATTACATATCGAACCTTTAGCTTTGGCCTTGTTTTTTTATATTTTTCTTTAAGTGATGCAAATACCTATATTACAAATGGGGTTATTACAATTATATGATTAAAACATGTTATAAGTTTTATTTAAATATTAACTACAATTACCTTTCAAATGAATACATCCGTTGATATTGAAATGGACCAGCAAGTTTGGCCTCGTGTGCCAAATGTACGGGTAGATGCTCCATACAGTTAAAGAACCTTGGAGGGAAAAATCCCTTTTAATTTACATAAAATAACTAGACCATTTCTATCAACTTTATTTCAGATGATGTCAAGCTTTTGAAAAACAATCTTAATTTTGTTATAGTTTCCTAAACCTTATTTTGTAGTAACTCCCAAAATGCAATTGAAATGAACCTTTGCATAAACATATTACAATCATGACTTTTCATTCTAAGTAATTTTTACTTCCTCATGTCCATACACCTTGCTAAGTTTGAAACATAACCATCGGAAAACTTTAGACTTTTCAATCATTCACACAAAATTTCCTTTTATTTTTTATCCAAAATGTAACATGCTTTTAGATATTTACCCTTGCGAAGATCTTTATCTAACTCATTTCCTTTATAAAAAAATTCAAATCAGCTCGTGATTTTGTATTGTCCTTTGTCCTCCCTTTAATGTTCATTGTGTTGTTAAACAAATTGTCAAAAATATTTTTTTAATATGCATCACATCAGATTATGACATATCAAATTGGTTTTCCAATACGAAAAATCCCACAAGATACTTCTTTTTCTCTAACCAAATTTTTTATTAATGCTTCTATCAACTTCTTCAGGTTCAAGTTTGTAACTTTTAACAAACCTAATTCATCAATCTCTTGCAATATCTCATCACTAGCTTTGTGAGAGGAAGGAGGTGTTTGTACCCTCATATTTTTAATAAACTTTTGATTATTGTTTTTAAATGGTCAATATGGACGAAGAAATTTCCTATGGTTGTCAAACTAAAATATTTTGGCCCCGTTAGGAAGATAAAATATATCAGAATCATTGCCACAATAAGGACAAGCTAATTTTCCTATTGTGCTCCATCCAAACAATATAGCGTATGTAGGGAAATCACTAATAGTCCATATCAAAGTTGTTCTTAACAAAAAAAATTGTTTAAGAGATACATCACAAGTCTCAACACCAAATTCCCAAAGATGATGCAATTTGGATACCAATGTTTGTAAGAATATATCAATTTTATGCTTTGGATTTGTAAGCTCTTGCACAATAACCATTAAGAACATGTATGCCTATTTCATACACATCTATTGAGGCAAATTATGAGTACTTATGATTGTCCATAATGAATATTATTGCCTAAATTGACCAAAAGGTTGGAATCCATCTGTCAACAATACTAACTTAAAATTTCGAATTTCGGTTGCAAAATCAGAATGGATGTTATTGAAATGTTTCCATGCAAGTGCATCCAATGGATGGCTCATTATTCCATCTTCTTGTCATGTTCATTATGTCATCTCATATGAGATGTAGTAACATCAGAGGCCTATAGTCTCTGAAGTCTCGGAGTTAGTGGGAAATAATACATCTACCTCCAAGTTACTAATTTTTGTTTTATAGTACGCTTTCTAGGTATGAACTTAGATTGAACAAAAAATTTGCACTCTTGTAATTCCAAATCATCTCCCCAAAACAACATACATCCCAAATTGTAACAATCAATTTTTTCAACTAGCAAACTAACACCCCTAATAAGTTTCTTCATATTGTAAAAATTATCAACCATTATATGATCAGGAGATAATGAGTCATTATACCAAGAAAGAATTTTATCCAACCTTTGATCAGAAATATTCCCTTCAAACTTTATGTTGAATATTTAAGCAATTGAAGATAATTGATTCATGGTCTTAAAATTTGTCCATAACTCTTGGTCAGCTAATTTTAGTAAGTCAAAAAACATTTTTAATTTATGTTTGGTTCTTCTTCAAGATTTTCTATATTTTCCTGAAAGGTATAACCGGCTGCATCATAAACCATTTGGGTGTAAAGATTTTATGTTGCACCTACATTATTTGTTATAAATTAGCCCCCCCTTCAAACCCATCCACATTTATTGATGAGTTTACTCCATTTCCCCTTGAGGTGATACAAGGTAATGGCTCCCCATACTGTGTCCACTCAAAATAATTTGGAACAACCTTTTTTCTTAACAATGGAGATTCACTTCATCAATAGGAAAAAAACAAATATGTTTAAACTTTTTACATGGACATTTGATCTTTACACCATCTATATATGTAGGTTGATAGCATGCATAGTCAATAAAAGCTTGAACTCCTTTAACAAACTAAGGATTAATGAAACCTTCTAGTGTTAATTGTCTATACATCTAAGATCTACCAACATTATTCATTTTTGCAAATTTGTTATTTAAAAAATTGAGTTTATATTTAGATATAATAATCGTTATGCTCGTATCCATATTAATCTTACAGAACATTTAATCTTTAGTTTCCACATTAACAATAACACAAGAAAAAAACATTGCAGTATAGCATATGCTTTAGGATGGTCGATCTTCATTAAGTTCCTAGAGTGATGACTAGATATATATCTTTTCATCGTTATCCCTAATGTTTTTATAAGTCTCTAATCATTTCCCCTCTAAATTGAAAGCAACCACTCCCACCATATGATTTCATAATTAGAAAACTCAATCACAACCAATTCTACCTTCAATGCTTTAGAGTATTTATAAAAATAAAAAATTAACTCCACCTTTTTGTCCAAATCTAATTAATTTAGGAGTTATAACTTATCATTAGAAAATATGTTCTCACCATCACCAAATTAAAGATGCTGAATCCCACAATCATTGTATTGCTATAACAACAAAACCACCAAATTTAGCCAAAAAAAGCACTAGGAATGTACGGTGACATTTTTGTAAGCATCAACTCAAAAATATCAAAACTTGTAACTAAAAAATCTAGACACGCTAATATCTAAAACATACGCTACAATATCTGTTCTAATAAGGGAGTAATTCTTATGTTGGGAAATAAAACATAGTTAAAGGATAAGATGGCTCTTACCTAGTTTATACTCCATAAATGAACACTTGGTAGAGAGAGAGATCTAGCCAAATAGTTCTTCAAATTTAGGATATTAAAATTATAACACCTAGTGCCAATTGACACCTAGTGCACTAATAACAATAGGCTCATTTCACTAAATAGTAAAGACATCCACACTATAATTCATGCATTTGGTTGAAATGAATTTAATAAGTATCCATGTCTAAGTTGGTATATGAAACTTGGCATGATCTAAAAGTGACATACGAAGAAACTAACCAAGTTAAGGATAGAAAAGTTGCATGCTTACATATTAATATGTACTCATATAGATAAAGCGTGATCAAACAACCTTAAGCATGAGCTTTAAATTCAATGATATTACAAATTCTCTTAAAGGCTTAGCCAAATTTTATGTTGATATTGATATGATAAGATAATTACTTACGTCTACGTATAAAGCTTAGAAAACTAAAGTAAGATTATTTAAGAAGACAAGCATTTGAATGTCTTACATTAAAGGAGTTTATTAGATCTCTTTTCATTTATCAAATGTGCCGAAAGGAGATATAATAGGAGGAGTTAGCTATAAAGATGAAATAATGAAAATTTAAAGCTCAAATGGAATAATCATGTGATGAAGAAGAGACTTTATCAAGTGATGGGAAGGATATTGTCTTCATCACTAGGAAGTTACTAGAAGTTCCTTTATTAGTTTGTATACATTTGGGTCCTTTCAAAATTTATTAAATGGATTGGACAATGGATTACAATTGTATCTTTTAACATATTAGTTAATAGATCTTTAACAAATATTATTAAGGTGATTAAAGGACTGAAATAAGGCGAACCGCCATACCTTAACTTATTTGCCTTAAATATGGAAGTATTATTAAGACTTGTGAAGTATATGATTAGGCTAGAAATGAAATTTAAGTTCTATGTCAAATGCAAAAATCTAGGCATTTATACTTTGTCATATGTAAATAATCTTCTTCTTTTTTTCTAAGACTGATTCTTGCTCTATAAGGGTTCTAATGACAATCATTAAAAAATTCAAAGAGCTATTTGGATTAATTATGAACAAGGATCGATAGTTGTAATAAAATACCTATCTTTCTGCTAAAAGGATCTAATTGATAAACTTTATCTTAAAATCATTGCACATCTATTAATCAAAATATATTTTTTCCTTGGTAGTTTAATTAAAGCAATCAAAAACTAATCAGAAGCATCATATAGGCTAGAAACACTAGTAATGCTTATATTACTAAAGTAGCAAGGAGAAATGTTTGCTTACTTAGAGATGCAGGAGGGATTGGAGTTTGAATGCTAAAGTTATAATCATCTAATATGTTAAGGATTTGGATGAACCGCCATCAGAGGAGTTTATTGTATCTCTCCTCAATTATACGATGAGGTTCAAAGAAACATAAGAAGTAAAGATGACTTTTAGAAAAAAAAATGGCATTTAAAGCGGGAGTTAAGTGAATAGGAAGACATTGCACTATGTAACTGACTTTTTTGGAAGCCTTAAACATGTATGGAATAGAATGTCAAATATAAATTAAATACATGCTACCAAATTAAGAAAATATAGAAAAACCTGAATTAAAGGAGCTAAGAAGATCCTAATGAGAAAAAATGAGTTTTAGTTTAATCATGAAATAAGGAAGGATTTAGCGTCCTATTTTATTTTACCCATTAAGTAGTTACCTAAGGATGATTTCTTTTTAAAGATTTAGGAACTTTTTAAAAGAAAATGAATTTGGTAACTAAAGGTGGGCTGCATTAGGTAAATAAAATATGTAGCTGAATGCCCATGAATTTTTTATTTTTACCTAGGGCTTAAGGCTTTTAAAAAATTAGAGATACCTAGACCATTTCATAAGGCTTAAAAAATAAAGAATAAAATGATAATATATGATATGAGAACAAAAATAAAATCGTGTTTTTTAATTTGAATAAAAAATAAATTAGGTAAAATAACTCCAAACTAGAAAATGATTTTGGTGGATTTAGAAAGAAAGCTAAAATGCAATGATTTTGAATGGGCATATATCTTAAATGAAAAAAGATATTGGATTAAAAAATGGATTTTGGGCCTTGAATAGAAAATGAACATTTATTAAAGAAAAAAGAAAAAAGAAAAAAAGAAAAAATTATGGAACACATAAACTAATGAGTTTAAAAAGAATGAGCTGGAATTAGAATAACCTTGAAATTAAATTGCAAGATTAGTAAGAATGGGGAAACTACTCCATTAAGAAAAGAAATTAAAATCTAAACATATTTATTACCATTAAATCTCATTATCAAACTAACTTAAAGGACTTAAAGGTCCATTCTCAAACTAAGTAAAGAAAACTAAAAAATTAATATGAATAGGTTTAAAGCCTCAATTTGATTTTTTTAGCTCTTTTTTACTTGAATTCGAACATGCAAAAGGAAAATTAGACTTTTGAGAAAACATTTAATTAAAATTTTTATCACGTCCCTCTGTGTGTGTGTGTGTGTGTGTGTGTGTGTGTACTTATTCCCTTTATTAGGTCAAGAATCACACATCAGAATTATAATTGGTTTAATTTTGGCTTTTGAGTGTGCACCTCTTGATACAAACCTATTAACCAATTTAAATTTAAAAAGCAACATCTAAACTATAGTCCTCTTGAGCTAAGCCTTAAGTGGTCATTTTTTCTTACTATACATTATAAGAAAACATGATCAATATGAAATTAGCCTAAATAAAAATTTATATAAATATTATAATAAAAATATTGACAATAAAAGAATTAGTTTTTGATCCTGTTGATAAAATGAGCTTTTCATCCTATTAATAAACCTTATGGAGCTTATACTTAGAATAAGCCAAAATGGTTTAAACTAATTATTATGGAAGCCCTTAATCTAATAAGAAAATAATATGATGAAAGAAAAGATGTTCTAAAATATAATGAGCCTACAAAAAAAAGAACTTGGGTTTAAGTTTGAAACGGATAAATAGATTGGTCTACACATAATGCGCCTAAAAGCCTGTCTAAATAAAGACATAAGCCTAAAAACACTCTAAACACTTGTAAAGAAGAAAAAGATTATTAGCACTAAAACTAGATGAAAACTAGAAACAACCCTAATTTTTAGAAAATCAATTCATTCTCATTTCTAAAAACATGGTATGAATCATAAACAAATGTGATAACTAAATCTATAAGAACAAAATAAAAGAAAAAAAATTGATAAGATTATGTGAACACAACTAACGCCAATTGAGAGAGCCATTAACTATGACATGCTGCACAAAACACACAAAATAGAGGTTAAGAAAAAATGTGATATGCATTCTTAAACAAAATAAACAATCCTGGAGATTATTATAGCATCAACATTCATCAAGTGAAAGATTATATTATTTGTTCTTATTTTCCAACAATAAAATAAAATAATAAATGTAAGCAACATACCATAATATATGATAAAACTTTCATCGAACATATTGTAGGCATAAGAATTTCATCCCTAACTATTAACAAAAACATTGGTACATGGGATTATTCACCAATAGGAACACATTCAGATGCACAATAAACCATTAAAATTTAAAATACACTCAAAAAATACAAACCACATCAACTAAAACTGACCCAAACAAAAGTTTCTATAACAACAAGAAGTAGAAAAATAAAAAACCAAGTGCAAAGAAGGAATAACTAACCACGATGGACGATTAATTGGAGATGAAGATGACGAAGACGACAGTGTATGGAACTAAAGACCATGATGGTGAGGAAAGAGGAAAAACATTTCCAAGATATTGAGACTTTCAACAGTGAGGGTGGTGGAGAAGAGGTTGTCGACATTCAAACAAATATGCAAAAAATGTTGTTTGTGGTTAAACAAATATGATTGTTTTCCTTTCAATTAAAACCAATGCACGTCATTTTAATTTACCTACAAAATGATATTTCTGTAGGTAAATTATCGATAGAAAAACTACTTCGTAGGTAATTTCCCTACGGCCTATTGTTTTCGTAGCTAAATTACCTATAGAATGGTGTTTTCATAAATAAATGCCCTGTGGAAACTTCCCTCTAACTACAAAAATATGTTTTCGTATAATTATCTATGGAAACATATTTCCATCTGTAAATTACCTATGAAAAAAATTTTCATTAGTAAATTTGTTATGTAAATTTTGCTGGGAACCATTGAAGCCTAGTTTTACAATGATTTTCACTATTCCATTGCTAAATTCTGTCAACAAAGTTTGGTTTCTCCTTTAGCGATGAAATTTTTTTGCATATTACCTTTTTCTCGACAAATTTACCTATAGAAAGTAATTTTTGCAGCTATGTTACTACAGAATTTTTTCTATTGGTAATTTTTCATCAATAATTTGCAATTTTCTTAAAGTACGGTCAACAAAAGAGAAGAAGGTGGCAAGTACCAAAATTATTCCTGCCACACAACAATTAGATCAATCAAATCATAACCAACAACAACAATTGACTTCATCCACCAATGAAGCCAATCAACAACAACCTCCATTTGCCTCATCTAGTATTGATGGACTGCAGGTGTATTAACCTTTAACATGTATAATTAAACCTATGCTCAAATATATATTTACACGTTTAATGCATACTTTCTTCTTATTATTCATTTGTTGTCAGATTCCAATGCTGCCATCAGAAAAAGAGGTAGAGGTATAACTAAAGGTTGTAAGTTACAACAAAGGAATGTTGTAATGAACAACAAGTTTTTTGTATATATTGATACCTCAATCAGTAAAATTGTTTAGTGAGTTAGGGGTAATTGCCAGAACTAAATTGTCTTGCCTTAAATATGCCAAGCATTTGAAGGAAGACAACTTGTTAGAGAATGTTTTAGACAATGTTTTGGTAAATTTTCAATTTATTTAATTATATGCAATATTGTTTTACTTATTTAAAGATTAATTTCACTTTTACTTGTTCGCAGATGTAGCTTAATATCGTTGATATCGACATATGATGTCATTGTTGAAACGAAGGGAAAGAGATCATCATTATCCACTACACATATATTACAAATCTTTTCCTTTAGATGAGGAGACAATGAGACACATTCCCAAATGGATGTCTTCAAAAATTAAAGCAAAATGTGTGATTGTTGGGCCTCTTCCAAAGTTAAAGTTTGATTACTTTCTCTTCACATTTACTTTCATTAATCTTGTTTCATAATTTAATAACTATTTCTTTTCTTTATTTAGGAAAATTGTGAGAAAGACAAGGTTAATAGAGGAAAAATGAAAACTCCTCATAATCAAGGTTCCAAATCATTTTGTTGTCCTGTTAAATGAATATGTAACTTCTTTGTTTACAAGTTATAATAATATCAATAAATACAATACTATTTATTTTTTGAATTTTTTTATAGAATAGAGCCAGAAGGTACTACATAGAGAAGAGTGTGATAAGATCACAATCTACAAATGAACACAGTATAAGGAACGTTAAAGCTGGATGTCTCAAGAAGGACATAATAATTATATGAGTATAAAATTTTGTTTAAGTTTATTTATTTTTGTAGTACTAATAAATAATATTTAAATTGAATATTGATTTTGTTTTTAAAATTTTTGAATAAGATGCAAGAGTTGATGCAAACATCGATGTCTAATAGAAATGAGCCAAATGTAAATAACATTTTCAACAAGGTACTTGGTACATGATCTGACTACATCAAAGGTATTGGGTTTAGGCCTAAGCCAACTACTTCATTCTCATGAAGACCACGATAAATTAAACATATTGAAGTGGAAAAATAGTCATTTAAGGCTAAATTAGAATATAATGAACAAAATTTGGCCAAGTTTAAAAAGTATTTAAAAAAATTACTTAGCCCATATTATATAAGTAGTGAAGATGAAAACGAGTCATTAAACTAATATTTGTATTTTTTATTTTATATATAATTATATTTGAAATTCTAATTAACATCTTCTACATGATCAAATTTAATGATATTTAATTTTTTATATACAATGCTTCTAATTTTCAATTATTTTTATTATAAAACAAAAAATCTAAATATTACATACAATAATATCGATTAAAAATGTCATCAATAATTGCAATTTACATGACATAATATTTACTTATAATATATATTAAAAATTCAAAACATAGCTAAAAACATTTGGCTATATTTTCAAAAACATAGCTAACAACATTTGGTTATGTTTTAAAAAACGCCACCAATAACTTATGACTTTGCTTTGTTTTCGTAGCTAATGTAGCTAATAACTTTTATTAGTGACAATTTAGAAAAGAGTCGCACATACCTTTTCACTAAGAAAACAAATTGTAGCAAAAAAGAATTAGCATCGATTTCATGAAAACACCACCTTTTTTTTTTTTGCTACGGGGCTTTGGCAATGATTTTGATGACAGAAATAAATATTCACTAATTAGTATTAATTATGATTTTGGTACTTTTTTGTCACTAGAAGTCCCTTCTATTGTAGTGCAGAGATAAGAGATTTGGTTACTAAAATAGAACTATTAGGACTCAGCCTCATACTATTCTTTGACATTTTCGTTTACTCTTATACTTAATGTGTCATCACACCAGTTGGTTCATAGACTACATCCAAGGTTTATCGAATCCAAAAATAGATTAAATCTAGGGGTCATTTCTTAATTCTTTTGCCTACTTGATCAAGTTTCCTTCTTCTTCTAATTCTTACTTGCCTACTAGTAATCACAATCTTAATTTTCTTACACCTTTTTCAATGAATGCCTATTTATCTAAGGCTATGTCTGGTAGGGAAATTAGTAATAGAATGGAATGAAATTAAATATTATTCCATCAATTGGGAGGAGAGTTTAGGACAAGAATAGAATAAGATGGAAGGGGAGGGTTTCACATTACATCTTATTCCATCCTAAACAGTAAAAATGAGTTATCTCCGCTTTAGGGGTTATAGGGTGGAATATAAAATGATAAATATGTACTACCTAATATACCCTCAATAATTTTTTATAATACCAATTATACCCTCAATCCTAATAATAAGCACTAGGACAGTAAAATAACTTTTGAAAATATAGTGAAAAATTATATGATCATTTTACACTTGTAATGACATTAATTTTATGTTGTTTTGATTTTATATAACCAAAAAATCAAATCCTATCAATATGTATTTTGATCTATTAGCATATTTTTTGTTCTATCAAAGGTAGAATAGTTATTCACTATTATTATACATACATTCCATTCCATCCATTTCCCGATCAACATTTTACTATATTACATTATGAACCCTTCCGTCCCTCCCAAACAACAATTTTCTAATATTACATTCATTTGCATTCCATTCCATTATAAATAATTCCATTTCATTTCATTACATTACATTCTATTAAAAACATAGCCTAAATCAATCTTTTTTGCAACTATGATATCAGAACATGTCAGAAAATGTTAGATTAATCAATGGCTACAATTTTAATAGGATTACCATATACCCAATCAATGAATAGTTATACGTTCTTGATGTTTCTCTTATCAGGTACTAATTACCAAGGTATTTGTTATTTCCTTTGTGTATTGAATTTATTATTTAATAGTTCTTAGGCAAATATCTTCCCAATGTAAGAAAAGGATAAGATTATATATACAAGCTGAATGTATAAGTGATGTGATCGGTATTATAATTTACAAGAGAAACTATATTCATACATTTATTCATGTTAGAACTATTAGATTTATTCCTACACTTTATAGAATAATTCTAGTTACTTTTAGGATATCTCTTCTTGACACTAATGTACACAATTTACCAAAATGCATTAATCAGTAGTTTGTTGACAACTTTTAATAAATGAAGTAACGTTTTCACTATACCCCTTGATTTCAACATCAGGTTAGATGATCCCACATTATCTGAGAGACTCCAAGTTTAAATCCAAATTACTATAGTAGAGCAAGACCCTATAGCAATCATGGTCACTTTGCACCACCGAATGATCTATCACTTACAAAAACATGCTTTAGATATCAACTTGCCAAATTCAACTATTGATGCTCTATATATGGTAGCAAATTGAGCTCATGATCAGACAATTATCATCTAAATTTCCAACAATTTTCACTAGTGGAACTTGAAAAATTGATGCCAACAAATTGGATCACTAACTACTAAAAGGTGATTTATGCTTATCATAGACATTCTTTTCATACAATTACTCTTCCTATTCTCAGGACATTATGAGATGGATCTATTAAACCTACCTACACCATGCTTAAAAAAGACCGACTTGGATCCTCTAGTACATTTAAGCCCATTTTAATGCTTAAACCTGTGTTATCGTATAAAAAGGCAATAATGGAGATCCTATCCATTATGTGAAATTTGATGGTTAACTTTTGTACATTAGCCATCATCAAAGACTCTTTATGTTAGATGTGGATCCATCTATGTGTTATCTAGATTGCGAAATATGTCCAACACTCAACTATGATGAAGCAGATAGCGAAGATGAGGCCTACTTCATAAAATGACAAGCAAAACTCATAAGAAAAGGAAGGCAATAATCTCGAGAAATGAATCATTGTGAACCTTCCTAGAAATTTAATCCTCGGAATGATGATAATGATCTAGATTCTAGACCATGGGTTAGGATTAAGAACCCACAACCCAGACTAGAGACTATTTTTGAATTACTTTGTTCCCTAAAGAACCAACCCCTAACAAATCTAAGCCCGTTATTCCTTCCATTCCCATCGCCACTCCACCACCTATTCCACTTATGATAATGAGACCATATGAGGATGAATTTCCTTTCTTGGAGAAACAAACAAAAGATACTCATAGGGTTATCTCAAACCCTTATATTTATGTTACATGTATCACCTCTCATGTTACCCTCGTTTATAATCCCACTGACAAATTACTCAACTAGCACAATGATAATGGTATGGACCAAAATAAAGTTCTTTGTTAAATTGACACTAAACTTGATGGTTTTAACCATAAGCTATATACATGTTTGAAATATCAAATGGTTTAACTTGATGCTAATCTCAAAAGATACATTAAAACATAATATTTTGAACCTAATTTCATAAACAAAAACAAGAACTTCAAAGAGTTAAAGAAGTACTTCAAAGAATGGAGGCAAACATGCAAACAGATCAATCTAAGGTTATTTTTCGAGCTTATCCTACAACCTTCCTAGTTATCCAACCCATCTATTCAACCCTAGCCTATCATGAGTCTAACAATAATTACAAAATTTATGCATAAATAATAAGTCTTACTTGAATGTTATAAACTTACAAAACAATAACGAAGAAGTATCATAAAACATATTTAAAAAACTTCCCTTAAAAGTCGAACTTCTTATTGCATGAATTATGAATTGTTAAGAAGGTGTTTGGTTCCACTTATATTTGTCTGTTGTGATTTTTCAGTTTCAGATTTCATTTTTTGTTTTCAATTTCTTTTTCTTTTTCAAATAAAAACAAAAACTTGTTTGGATGTTAAATTCAATTTAGTTATATTTTTATCACTGATAATAATTACATATTAAATAAAACTTAAAAATAAATTATTTTAATTAAACAATTTTATTTTTATCTCTTATAACATTTATTAACAAATTATTAACCAAATTATATTATTTTTCTATAATAAATATTTTAAATTTTAATTTTTATTTATAAATTAGTATTTATTTTTAAATATATTTTAATTATTAGATAAAATTTATTTGAAATTTATATATTTGAAAAT